>DWPT01001123.1:0-19867 GCA_018251895.1 Agathymus mariae mariae
TACGGCATGTGATCAGTGAACTATTTTCAGTATAGTAGTAAGTTGAAGCCATAAAATAATTTGATTCCACTTCCAAAGTCGCTAGTGGCGCAGCGAATAAAATGGTCTGCATAATAAATTGTAAGACAAGTTCTCTTTCAATAATAGCAATGAGTAGGCGATCCACGTCACAGCAAATGGTCGTAGCACATTTACGACTGTAGTGTCAAAGGCGTTGATCGGAAATATACGAAGCGGTAATGGACCTCAGCAGACCTCCAATAGAAAGACCCGGTGTTGTAGTATAGGAGGTTGATTTGGACTAGATGGAACCCATTATTTGTCATATTTTGATACAATATCAGTTACTGAACGTTAGTCTCTGATTAAGGTTGTGATTTTCACTGAACAGGTATATAGCGTCGGTTCCACAAGCTGCACCAGCGAGAGTCTCGCGAGTAGCTCGTCGCTGGCCCCCAAGAGGAGCAAGCTGGGGCTGGCGCTGCTCATCACCGTTCCCGACAACGCCGATATGTAAGTCATCATTCTCTTGACCTTAGCTCATCATTTTTGGTCGGCGCTTCTTGTCTAATTTTTTTTGTATAATTCCGAAGGATGTCAGGATAGCAGATGGTGATGTTTGCCCTTGGGTCTTTGTTGATTGTGAAGTTTAATTTTTTTATTCTTCCTTGTTTTATTAATGTGATGGAAGTGCTACCGCAGGTGCATAAAGTTTCTGATAACTTAAGTGATATTGATACTGAAATTGGTTGGTGATGAAAAAGAGAACGTACGAAAGAGTGAGACAGCATTTTTTTACATAAGATAAGTTAATGCTCGACAACAGTCCCACCTGATGGTAAGTGGTGATGAAGTATAAGATGTTGAACGCACTAACTTATAGAAGCCTATTCACTCTCCTCATGAAGACTCCTACATGGTAAGTAGCCGGGAACACCGACGCGGGCAAGTTATTCCAGCCCTTTGCAGTGACAAAGTCACACAACATGGCTACGTGTGCTCGCTAGGAGGCCGCCAGCGTTAATGATAGTAGTGAATACGGTGAATTGTGCATATTTTTGTAAAATAACACGATTTTGTAAGTGATTAGATAGCAAATGTGTATTCTGTAAGGTTCATACTATTTATCTAGTTTTGTTTATCTTTGTGTACATAACTTTGTAGCTCATAATTTTATCCACTTTTACTCAAATGACTGTAACTCATGTGACTCCAGATAATAGTTTATGTGTAACGGGTAAACATAAAAATGTATCTAAAGCGTATAATAACAATGAGTCGTAATTGTTTTGGATGCGGTTACTATTTGTCGACGCGAGAGTCATGCATCTCGAAATGAAGTGGTGGCGGGTGATATTATGTGTATTGCATAATTAGGATACTTTTACGTTTAACTTGACTAACGATGTGTAGATTAGTGTACGAATTTCACCTCGGAGAATTATTAGCGTTGGTATTGCGGTAGTGTATGGGCGTCGTTGACAATAACATTGATATAAATATCAAAATTTTGATCGTTTAGTTTTTATGTGACATTAGATACGTAGTATTTAAGTCTCAAAATCTTCACGAATCACACTTCATGACCCCTCGGGGGCTAAAGCTCTTAATTTGTTAAGTCTAGATCGCTGACCAAGTCTAGTTTGGCTGACTTTGCCCGCCTTTGAGGACATTATACAGATCTGTAAGATGCAGGTAATATGCGAGTTTATTTGCGATGATTGTATGAGGTTGTGAATTGATTTTTTCAAATACGCACTGTGAGCGACGTGTTAAGTCGGTTACCAAACGTTTCCTATCCCATTATTTTACTATTTTCTTGTATATGACAACTACTGGAGATGCGCGCGCGCACGTTAATATCTAAAATTTTGAATCCAAAAGGCAGGTAAGTAGTTCGTTTATTGAATACGACTAACGTGCGAGCGCGCTCCTTCATTAGCTACCTATTTTGCAATTACTGTGTCATTCTTTGTGTTGTGCATATCTTGTACAAATAAACAGTATCGTCTACACTTTGAAAGTATTTTTACTGTGAATTCACCCCGGATACTTTACACGCACATTTGAGAAGAAAATCGAACTTAATGTTACAAAAGCCATTTTTTTTAAATTAAGCTTAACTACATATAACACAAAAACTAGTTAGAAAGTATCATTTCAATGATGGTGTTCAATGTGTCAGATCTCACGATCTCACATCTTGACAGGTATGTCAGATAATTATGATTCGTGTGTTTTGAATTACAACCATATAAAATGTAAAAATCATATTATCATAGCAATAAACTGACATGATAATAATATCATAAATAATAATATGTTAACTGATTTAAAGTTCGTTTCATCTAAATCCGTCCATAAATAAAAAAGGCAATGGCAGTTTGCTTGTTTATAAAAATAATGGTATAAAAACAAATTTGAAGTTAATAATTTTTGCAAGAATATATTTTTTTATATTATACATTTTAATAAAATTACCATATTAGTTAGTATATTAAGTCATTATGAGTATTGATTATTAATCCGTTTTCATACATTTCTATGTTACTTACTTTAACAGGGATAAATACTGGCTCTACGTCATATTGTTTCACTGTCAGTACGTATTCCTGTAACAAGTATCGTTTCCCATGTACCCGATGACACACCGACGCTTGGCGGGACAATTTCCTGTATTTGAACGGCGTCGTAAAGTCTGAGAATTTCCGCTACCTCTTACAAATGTTTCTACTATAAGTTTCTGACCGATTTACTGCTAATTCTTACCTTTTAGCAAAGCACTGTAGTCAATAACTATAGACTTAAATTGTACACCGTGCTATTTGACTCGTAGTAATTTAAGTAGTACGGGGTATAAAGGTTTTTCTTAACGTTATCTATATATAGTATATATCTATGTACCTTAACGTCATTATATAGATATTTGTCGTAACCTCCTACTAACTGGAACTACCTGAATTCTTTCGATTGAGTTTAAAAATGCTACTCCTAAGATACTACTCCTACATAAACACGGAAGCCGTATTTTAAATTTTACCACCAGCTATCTGGACGAGCTACGACGATCGCGATGTCGGGCAATCGCAATCGCAGACGTGAACCACACGCGCTTCGGTCATAATGAGTGACATATTGATACAAACACTAATATAGACATAGACGCGCTACTCTCAGCCCCCTCCCCCTTGTGGAGTATCGCGACATCCATCTGGTCACGTGTGCAACGTGTTTGAAATTACCATTGGCGCATCGGGCTCATGTTATTTATGTTATATTGTCACTCGCTGTGCGCGGTGAACTTTAATAACATGTCTGCGTTGTTGTTCACATCCCATTTGATGTAAGCGTCTTCAAGACAAGAATGTATGGGTTTTTACTAAACGCGATTACCGTCCTGGTGTATCAGTGTTTAACATCAGGTGGGATTGTTGTCGAGCATTAACACTTATTGATATAAAAATCAATTAACTTTATTGCAGGTTTCCACAATCGTAAAAGTAATTTTTTGAATGTTATGAAATGGAAAAACATTTTGTATTAATTAGTAAGTGCAATGTTCGTGACGGATATATGTTTTTGGCGGGTGTGGCCGTACACATACATGTATTTTTATCGATAAACGTACCAATATACCCGTGGGACTAAAGGTTCGAAATACAGCTGCGTTATCTGCATATGCAAAATAAATATCGGTAGGCTCGTATGATAGTATATTGGGGATATGTTCATAATAAGGATTGACGAGGGTCACGTTTGCAGTGACTTTGTCCGCCGTTGCGTGGAGCATTCGCCCCAGCTGCAAGCGCTCGTGTACAGACTGAGGGTGGCCACGCTGTCGGCGGGGACGGGAAGCAACTTCGTGTCCACGCTGTACCGCGCTGCGAGTGACGCCGCTAGATGGTAAGACGATAAATTATTTAAACATGCATATGAACGAATTATTATTGTTATGTTAGTAGTATGAATATTTAAAAAGTTATAAGGAAAAAAAATCGAGTGTTAATATATAAAGTGTAATTTCGAACTACCGCATGAAATTTTCATCATAATATAATCAGAAATATAAGTATTGAGTAAGTGATATTTTAAAATGTCGGTAGTAAAAACTCCTTGAGAGTTTCTTGCCGATCCTTCTGTCAGGACTATTCAGTACGATTTCATTCGAAAATTATTTGAACTAATTTCTAATTAAATTTTATTTTATTTCCTTTTAGATTTTCTAATTTTTTAAAGCAACCCTTATAAATCACTAGTTTACTTTGCCGAATTTACTCAACATAATAAAATAAAATTTGGTACCTATACATATGTTACATTTGATGATCCAGTGACGGTCGTATATTGTAAAGTTTTCTGAGAGTCAACTTAGCAAGGTAAATAAAATAAAAGTTCGGTCGAATATCTCATTTGTTCAGATCTCAAGATGCTCCCAAGTCCACTTGACTGACCCTACTCTACCCTTTAATGTCTTTCAGAAATTTTTAGACCTACTGGAAGTAAGATTTAATTAGGAATAACTAGTATTCTTGCATAGTCTTTCTTTAGATATTAAGGATGTTAATATTATATCCCTTTATGTTTTATTGTATACTCGTATGCTCCTAGAACCATGTTATCCGTGAAGGACATCCCAGTCGCTTTGAAACAATTTGCGTGTTCAACGTCGTTTATTGGAAGTGCATTTGATCCCATTAATTGAAGATCAGCTGTATGTAATTGAGCCGTCACACGAGACCCAATTCCCATGTCACTGAGCACATACAGACATCGACATCATTCCACGATTGGATTACGTATACCTAGTCGCAGGGACCTCCCATCGAGGTAGTTCGGTGTTGACATATCGATGTTTGAAAGTCTATCGAAACAACTGAAACTTAACAACAAAATAAGTAATAAGTTGTAACATCGTATCAACTTCATCGGTAATGATGAATGGTGATTTTGACGCTGATGGTGGAAATGATGAGTTGTAGTCAGGCGCGATCGGGTCGGTTCGGGAACTGTCGGCGCGTCCTCGGTACTCAGTCCAAAAACGTATTTACAATATCCTATTGAAATTATCTTTGTTATAAAAGGTATGTAAATTGATCTTATGATTGTTTGATATCTTTTGATTCAAGAAAAAATTAGTTTTCAGAACTTTTTTCGGTTCATTATGATGTCACAATAATAATTATATGACACTCGTGATAGAAGGTATACTTGTACCAGGGTATGATTATTACTTATTTGTTGCTTAAAAATATATCTAGTGTTTCACACGTCCCGCTTAGTTGAATTGAAACGTCCAAACACTCCAAGTTGAGTCAATAGTAACCAATCGCTCGTCAGAACACTCCTGAGTGATTCCGTGCGCCGTTACGTTAATCCAGCGGTACGGTAATCCACGGTAGATTCCTTTAAGTATCATTAATCGAACCCTATCTGACTCTTTCGGGAAGAATAATAACTTGCAAACCGAGACTCTACCTATTCGCACTGAAATAGCTCGCTAGAATACGCTTCAAGTCTCCTCAATTACAAGATAAATCGATCCTTTGCCGTAGTCATCAACAGAGTTGATAATACGGGAAATACTAAAACACGGACAGACGGACATTATAAACCCTAAAATTGCACTTCAATGAAATTCTAGTAGGTATTTCTTTAAATTTATGTGTGTAAATGTTCTTTATGTAGTATTCAGACTTACTATTCTTGCAGGTTGACGGATCTTATGTACGGGCCGCGGCTCCAGCCCACCTGGATGATGCTGGTGGCCAGCGACCGCGACCACACCTCCAGGATAGCTGATGACTTGATGAACGATCTGTGCTCCGTTCTATCTGTAGGCGACACGAAGAACACCAACTTGTGAGTGACCATTGTTATTTATTCATCATCACTGATTCCTCTCTCAGAATAAGAGAGAAATATTTTTGTTCAAAAAACAAATATACACGTAAAATTGGATTAGAATTTTTTTTTTTTTTCAAAATATTATCTGTACCAATATTATAAAGAGGAAAGCTTTGTATGTTTGTAACGAATAAACTCAAAAACTACTGAACCGTTTTTGAAAATTCTTTCACTATTAGAATGCTGTTTTTGAAATTACCCGAGTAAAATTATTACCAGAAAAAATGAGCGATCCTTGTTGAGACTTGAGAAAGGTCAACCAGGATGTGAAAGAAGTTACTTAAGAATGTCTTTCGTCGCGTAAGTTCCGGAAACTATTGATGGTCGTTTATAAAGATTAAAATTATAAATATATCTCAAAATGTTTAAAAATAAAAGTAGTACACCCGTGCGAAGCCTAAATGAAACGAAGAGTCTAAACGAAACACGCAACGCCAGGTTTCCGCCGGCCGAGCCGAAATTCTAGCCGCGTCTCTTTCGTTTTTAGACATTTTTTTAAATGGTTATCACCTGTGTTCTTTTATATGATTGTTATACCTAGAAATAAATTCAAAGTGTTAGTGTAAATACATTTTATATTTTTCCCGATTTCTAAATCATGTATCCGTAACCGAAATTATTCGTAACGATCGGATACTTCGAAATAATTTCATATACGTAACCGTAACTGAAATTTCGTATTGATTGATGGACCAGTGATTCCTCCGATGTAGCCCGCGTAGTTCAAATTTATTTCGCTGTAATGGAAACTGTAGCTAGTTTAAATTTGTTACAGAATGCGATTTGTGGTTGTTGTAATATTATATATAAGCTTTTTCTGGTTCATTAAACTCGAATCCTCGTCGAATGGTATGGGGAGACTTGGGCTCATGATAAGTACCACAATTTGTTTTTAGTTGGCTCAACGAATGTCGTTGTTTGAGAACTACTGAAGATAACACACACAAACAAAGATATTTGTTCAATGTATAAAGATAGTTAATGACAACCGTTGTCGTGTGGGAACCGTTTGCTTATAAGGATTTTTTAGCGAATTTAAAAATAACCTTATTTACCTTTACCTTTCTTGCGCGTTTATACAAGCAATACACGCGTCCATACAGAGTTTTAAGTAATGCACCGTCTAACTATAATCTGTTAGCAGTTCACTCGTCCTTTATTTCCATTAAAGGCGTTCGTCAACATGTTCAAGCGCTTGAACCGCTTGAAGCCCTCTGACAAAACTTATCAACTATTTAACTGCAACGGATACTAACGGTTTTAGTGTTTTATTTACCGTACTTCGAACCAATGACATGGTACATGGTCGCGGTGAAACTGCGCTGGCGGAGAAAACTAGCCAGTTGACAGTTGACAGACGCTAATGACAGATGTGCCTGTCAACCTTACGTCTACTACGTCTTGCGTTCTTAAGCCGGTTGAAATCGTTAGATTGAGTTGCATAGCTCACGGGTGATGACGGCCGAACGTTAGTACAATCCACGTTTAATAAGAGAGGCCATTGAGGTTAAGAAACATCACAAAAATTTCAATAGAGAAGCTGGGTTTCTAAAATATATCACATTTACCTTGTCTTCCAGTCTTATTAATTAAATGATAATATAATGGACGCGTTGTACATGCCATTGCCATAGTAGTCTTCATTTATCCTTCAGATGCGAGTCTTCCTAAAACATCCGATAGTTATAAATAGACCTCAGTGATACTTCAAGGTCGATTCGCCTTTTGCGTGTTTTGTGTTATTCCGTTACGTAATTGTTTTAAATATACTATTGGATTTGAATAGCCACGGAGTAAGTCTGTATACATTGTAAGTAAATATTTGTCAAAGTATACGATTTGGTTGCGGCTGTATTATAAAAATTGCCGCTCGTCGAGTATGTACTTGCGAGTGTTACAAAGTTTCTGGAATTAATGAAAACTGAAAATTTAAAATTAACATTGCTTACTGGACAATAATCAAGTTTCAAAATTGAAAATTGACCTGTACCTCAGGGACGTCTGTCGCCAAGCACGTTTAGGATTTAGTGAGCTCTATCATGTTGGTTCAGAACATTTCGTCATAAAATATTCTCCATTCGTCATAAAAGATTGGCCACACGTGCCGTTGTTCTTGCCGGTTCGAGCTCCCACTCTTACCGCCCGCAACCCCGGAAGTCCCCTTTAAGCCGCCTCTTACGACTTTCGTACACTGGACTCGAGCTACAGGGACAAACTTAATCTAACCTATGTTTTTTTTATTCTGTTGGATTGAATACCGTCGCATATTCCTTTTTGTATTTTTTAGTTTTTCTTTTGTACAAATTGTATAATGTGATATTATTTTAATGGTGTAATGACACGAGTCACTGAAATGCATTTGTGTTTTGTACTCATGGTAACGATAACCTCTATTTCATTTTCTTTATTGAATGTACATATTCTGTTTAAATTAGCACAAATATATTTCATTCATATATTTCTAAGACTATTTTAGAACTCACGTGATTGGTGTTATAAATATATTGTTTCGCGTCTCACGGGAATTTCTAACTGTTTCATTTCACGCATGGATCTTGCCAATAAAAATAATCACATGATGCAACGGATGAACCACCGTTATCTCGTCTGCCGCGTGACTGATTCAATTCATTTGTGTTTGTAAACATCAAGTTGTCTTACACTACGACCGTCAATAGAGATGATAATATTGTCCCAGTCTTGACATCTGTATGACATTCGATTAGCACCTTCATATTTCTATATAGTCTTATATAATTCCTTTTAAGTAACTGTATGTTGTTTGTAGAAGGCAAATTCTTCTTATCACTTAAGCATAACAAGTTTCGATATTTATGTTACGTGCAAATAAAAAACTATGTCCTACCTCCTCGTTGAGTAACGTTTCTAATATATTTTAATACTTAATTCTGTCTCGTGGCATCACTGTAGATAAACGTCCCCCTGTTGTGCTCAAGTTCCTCACAATGTAAGAGATGAAGGACCCAATACACCACGCTCACCAAATGTGGTTCGGAGAACTTCACTTTTGAGACATGTGCCACTTAAATGGGTGAACAAGTGATAATCAACTTATTTAACTCACAATTGTGTGTGGTAAACAAAACGACCACGATCTCACTGTCTATCACTCGGTCGATGTACATACCAGCAGGCACAAGCAGATCTTCTAAAGATTTTTAGATCATAGTAACACTATCTGAAGGAAATGTATAAAACTACTCTGGTGTTGAGAAAATCAAATAACAGCACTGCACTTTGAACTTATCAAAGTGTAAAAATTGTATCAAATTTTTTTATATTTTTGGATAGATATTGGATTTGGATAGATATGCGTGATATTTTCCTGGACCTTTTCCAATATGTCACCGTAAGCTCTTTGCATATTGAAAAACGCTCTTTAGCCGTTGCCCCACGTGCCTTCGTCCTATAATTACAAAAGACGTGTGAACGTCTTTCATTACTTTTTTCGTTTTTTCAGTGGTAGATATTTTTATGTGATGTATTTACGAAGTACTCACGTGATGTACGCGCAAATATGTTGTTACACAACACACATTGGGTGAACCGAGATAGAGACGTAAACACACTAGAGCGTTAATATATTTAATCCCGCCACCTAATGTATGCAGATATCGTGACGTGACGCATTTATTTTATAACTTACAAATTTGTATTGTATTGTACACCGCACCACAACATTGTTATTCGTGTTTATCGGGTGTTTAACGGTTTTTTTCACTTACGTGTCAGTTTATCGGTTTTTAAAGTTCTTTAAATGAAATATAATTCTATATTAACATCTGTAATGCCGTGGTAGTAGATCCTTTTTTAGGGATGCAGAGTATCTAAAATATTGATCCACTATCTATATGTTATATGTAATAAAACAATTTAATTCCAGTCCCGTGGTTTGTCCGCTGGTTTTTGCTTGATACTGTTCAATAGACATGAATAGATGAGGATAAAAAAAAAATTTTTGAGGTTTCTATAAAAAGCATATATCCACAGATGCGTTGCCGACCAAAACTGAAGTGAGTGACCCTCTTACCTTGTCGTTAGAAGAAATTTTTGCGCCTCTTTTGAGAGAGCAACAGAGTTAGACATGAGTAACAAGGGTGTTTCTCGTAATTGTGCCTCCTATATTATCCTTAATGGCCACTTGGGCAATTGGGAAAGCTCTAGAAACCCCAATCAATTCCCTATCAAGCACTTGTAGACGTAATCGATTTACCTATACGTTCGGTTACTTAAACGTGATAACGATATAAATTTTCAACACCGCCCACCCATTTCCGCCTTCAGTGCGAAGTGTACCTAAATATACGTATTTGTAGTATTCATAATGAGCTTGTACATTCCTATTTTTAATTGTATTACTAATTGTTTGTTTCAGTTTCGTTAGTACGCTGTTAACACACGTTTTAACTCACCACCTAGGCTGGGTGCCCACTGTGAGCCCATACGATACGATTGAAATTGCGAAGCGATCAACAAAAATAGAACCACAGCAGCCCTACAACGCGTTGTGGGCTCAGCTCGGCGATCTGTGCGGAAGTATCGGCTTTCCCCCCAGAGCAGCGAGGACCATTATTGCTGGAACTACCAACGTTCAGTTCATCAACAGGCTACTCGCCGTTTTAACGTACTTTGTGCGCTGCGGTGATGTCAAGAGAAAAGATTTCGAGTACCAAGACTCCGTGGTTGATGAATGTAAAATAGTGAACGTGAGTGCGCCTGAATCGTCGGGGCTGCGAAGGGCCGCTACTCGTGATGATTTTAGTTTGAGAGTGCCTTCAGTAAATACTCAGAGTAGTGGAAGTAGTGTCAATACGTTATTGGCAAGTGACGTGAGCCTCAAGAAGTCGACGACGTTGGCCAACTTTAGCTGCAAGCTCTCTACGACTTCCGAGATGGATTCGGGCTCGATGCAGGAAAAACCTAAGTCCAGCCAGCTGAGAAGGAACCCCACTGTGATGATCTCTCTAAAGGATTCATCTGATTCAAGTTCTAACTCATCTCTTTCGGAGGAGCCAGACAGTAAAGTCGTGTTCGTATTGGGTGACGATGAAAAGTTAGTGGGGTTGAAGAACAAGTCTAATGGAGGGAAGAGTGTAAAAAGATCATTAAAAAGTCACAACGAGCAAATTAATTTCGAGCTTCCAGAAAATATAGAAGGTTGCAAAAGGAGAACGTTCAATCAACAGAAGTCGAACCTCGAGAACCCCTCGCAGTGCTGCAGACAAACACTTCAACATTCCAAGCCAATAAAACATTCCGGTTTTAAGTTCGAGTTCGATAAGTACCCTCAAATAGTCACTAATTATATGAAGAGCAAAAACTTGGAGATACTGGACAGGCATTATATCGGCAAACCGGGTAATTTGAAGCTGGACAACTTCCAGTTCGATCCGACAGTGGTGCCTCCGATCCAGGAAGAGAGATGTGAAATATGCTACAAGTGTCAACTCATGGAATCGATGTTGCAGACTCCCACTAACGCTTCTGAAATGGAATGCATGAACGATTTGCCGCGTCAATCGGAGCCGCAGTTTGCCAAGGAAACCATCGTAACGGAGACGGACCGCGAGATGTCACCTAAGACCTTCGTCAGGAAACGGAAAGAAAATACGATAGTTGTGAACGTGAAAAGAAGTTTGGAAGACGCGAGGTTTAGCGGATTGGAGGGCAGGTCAGATTTTTGGAGAATCGACGGCGAGAGAGATAGGGTGGCAGTGAAGCGAGTGATAGAGCTTCCTCTCCCCCGAGTGAGCCCGAAGCCAACGCAGGTTCGCTCGGGATTCGACACGACGCTGTTGGGCGGAGTCACAGACCATTACGTACCTGAATTAATTTTGCAAGGTTAGTTTCTTACTCCTTATAAGATTTTGCATTGATGTATGAATTGGTAGCACATTTATAGTATACTATATTCACTATAAATAAATCGGATTCATTGTAGTACAGATCTAGCACTAAAATGTTTCTCACAAAAATATTTGATTATACATTGCAACATATTGTCATGCGGATGTATTTTTTTCAAATTCAAATCCAAAATCATTTAATCATGTAGGTATTCTGTAAATACACTTATGCACGTCATTTTTTTGCTTCTACTACCATTACAAGAAGGTGAAACGGCGAAAGAAACTCCTCAGCACATCATTTAAATAACATAAGTTTAAGCCTGTGCTTATTATTTCCAGGCGTCCTTGTCATTATTATATTAGTCTGTACTGTACTATAATATCCTTTGCCTGTAAGCTGTGTTTAAATGTGTCGCTTAAAAGTTCCAATGGGCAAGTCACGTATCAACTTAGGAATCTTATTGTAAAAACGAATTTCAAGCCCCATAAAAAAACGCTGCACCGTTCTAAGACGATATGAAGACGTAACTAAATTATACCTATTTCTTATTTTAAATAGGTATTTTGCAACTTTTTCTTACCACAATCTTTAAGGTTTATATAATGATTTAATAAATGTATATGTTATGGAACGTGTAATTTGACGAATAACACATATTTTTGGTACAAATAATCTATATTTTGCTAAACGCTGAACGTCAGTCTATCTACGGATGGTCGCCGAGCGTATCTCAAAGGTTGACAGGTTAAGTAAGTACTCCGGAAAACTGAGATGCAATAAACAGTTTCACTTACTTAAACACATTGAAACACAATGGCTATTGAAGAATTATTAGTTTCTCTTAAACTGTATTTCAGAAGTAAATTCATAGTTACATCTATGTATTATTATTAATTGTTGTTTTGAACGCAATGTAAGAAGTTTACCAGAATTAAGAATGAGAAAAAATAAACAATTTTGGGCAATGCCCAAAATTAGTAACAATATTAAATAAATTGATATTTAATTTTATTATTTCTAAATGGAATTGTATAAAAATATACCTCGGCAGATAGATGGCACTGATGACTATGATATAAAAATATATATATTTGAAAATGTACTTACATCCCAATTTGTTTCTCATTTACGTAATTGTATTACTTTTGTCGGTTACAGGGACACTGTCGAGTCCTAGCAACTGGGAGACTGATTTGCGAAGGGATCTCGATTTGTCGATGTACCTGAACAAGGCACTGGATACGCCTGGAGTCAGGTATGCGGGGCGTACATTCTGACCATCACATGTATGTGTTGCGGATTGTATTGTTATATTGACGTTGACGTGACGGCGATTTCTTCTCAGGGCACGATTGTTGGTTATTAATAAGCTGCTTCCATATCCACATAAACGTTATTTTGGTACGATATATTATTTTTAATAATATACATTAATAGATCATTTTATAATCAACAGTAAACCGTCATTAATAATTAAGGCACAGGAATACTAGCTGATTGACATATTTATTTTTGATGTCCGATTAGATTTTTGAATTTTAGTTGAAAAAATAAATCTGACAGGCAGCGGTTATCGCGAGAAATAACTAGTTAATCATTGTGTTTTATCGATTTTTAATTGGCGAGTGATCTTTGTTATCACGTTAAACATCGATTTCCATTAAAAAGTTATAGTTAAGAAGTGAGAATGTACAATGGACCAACGTGGCCCATCTGCTTGTTTGCCAGCTATTGACGTGTAAAAATATGTTCAATATAAATATGTATATATCGTTTTGCTCCAGTGTCTTCTATACATAGAAAGCAAACTTCGCGAATTCTGCGTTCTATCCAAGACCCTGGCCGAGATGCTGCTGTCGACGGACTTCATGGACATCGCGACGCTCACCACGGCGCTCAACGTGGACGTCAACGACGTGCCGATGTTGCTGGCGGTCGCTACGACACACACGCCCCAATTAACCACCAAATACGGCATCAGCTTTAGGTAATTACAAATTCTGTAACGAAATGTGCAACGTGAGGGTGGTGACACTGGTATCGAGAGTATCAAATGCTTTGCCATGATTTTGGTTGCAAAGTAAAATTTTGAAATATAACATTATTTTAATTCATATAAACAACACTAATAATTCGAATTGGCTAGTGTACTGGGGTGTGTCGGTCGGTAGTGACAATTGATACAATGAAACTAAACTAGTAGGGACCCATTCGGTTGTTGGTTATCATACGATTGATTGATTAAATAATTGTGGATTGTAATTTTGTACCGTACGCGTAATCGTCCCTAGTGTTTCACAAGGTTGACGCAGATTCAACTCTCAAATCAACGTTATGTTCGTTTATACTGAATTATCAAGATGAATCCTGCACGAGATTATGAATCGATAATCCAGATGAATCGCTCTGGGGATCTATGAGCACAAAAAAATCCATATCTGTCTACTTATTTATTGAATAATGGGGATTTTTAATATGTTTGGCCGGCTAGTGACTTAAAATTATAGGAATATATCCAGCGGCAGGGTCATTCTCGCGTTGTACATTGTTCTGATCGTGTTTTTCAGTAAATCACCTGCTTTAAAGTCTCCATAGAATATATTTTGCTTGTTCACCGTCAGCACGGCGATGTGACCGTGCTGTTCGATTTGTGCCGTGTTTAATTATACTTTGTTGGTGGCGCTTGATCTACTTCGAAATTTATATCTGTTTCGAACTGTTCAAAAATCATATCATAATATTTTAAATTGGATGTTTATATATTTAGTCTTTTTTTTTATAAATAAAGATAATTGATAGTATAATGATCGCTAATGTTACCGTTAAGTTATTATGCGCCATTATCAGTAAAATGTATTTGAAGGTATATAACATAATATCGCAATTTATTAGCGTCGCTGTGCTCAATATTAAAAATGTACGTTTAAAGTTGTATATATTAAAAACACTCAAACAATTTATATTTGTCGTCAGAGCATAAAGCGTATAGGTTTTTAATTTTTACTGGCGCGGTCTACTCGATGTCTATGATATACGTGGATATGTTAGATAAGCGGTTCGAATTCAGTTTACGCCTTCCGTTCTTAATATTGATTTTATTGAAAATGTTTGTAATAATAAAAGTGCGCCTTCGTCCATCCAATCGTATCCAATTCTTGATATAATCGGATAGAGTCTGCACTTGTCTGTTATTTATTGTCAGGGTTGATAAATATTCGGAAGGTGCGATAAAGGTTTTTAAAATAAAAATAAAAAAAAACTACCCACTTTTGCATAACAGTGTTTATATCTTAACTATAACATATTTCTGGGATACAATGTTTTAAGAAGTTTGCTAAAATAAATAGATGATGTACACATTTTTTTTTATTTTGACAAGTGTACGTTGGAATCTGTGATTTTTTTTTATTCGATAATAATAATATATTTTATTTTATATATCAATTATGTATGTTTAATTTATATATATTTGTATTGTGATATTTTCGGTGTGAGAAAAATTTTCGTCGGTTCGTATTACGATGACTGAGTTTGACTAAGTCTAAGTATCTGGGAGCTAATGAATAGTGTTATAAACACAGGTCACAAAGTGCACCTTTCATTGAAATATACCGGAATACTCCATAGGCGGTAGTAATGTATTGTTCGGTTTTTTTGCCGATTCGGCAGTTTCATTACGTTTGAAGTCGCCGCTCATTTCGAGTGGTTGAATGAATTTGATTGTTTTTAAATGTAATATTCAAAGATGTATAATATTTATTGCATGCCGGCCCACCGCACTGCCGTTTTCGAGCGATAATCCCGTATGCCAATCTGTTATTTTGTTTATTGATACTTGGGTGCTCATATTATGATTCATCAATATTTTTATGCTTCGCCAGATAGGACATATTCTCTTTTTTATTTTTATGCATTGCAAGATAATCTTAAAATATCAGATATACAGATCGTTAGAGATGTTTTTTAATACGGAGCGGTTGTAATCGGCTAAAGGAATTATTAGCTTAGGGACGGCAGTGTAGCGATCATGGTATGCAATGAAGGTTAAACATGAGAGGTGCATAGTTGCAATAATGATAAAAAAAATCTAGTCTCGTCAAGCCTAATTTAAATGCTGATGTAAGAAGTATCGGTGTTTCATACATTTTCCATGGTTGTCGATTGAAAGATTACGAAGAAGAAATCTCAGCTAAATATATACAAATAATACGCATATAATTAGATACAAAAATCTTTCACAGTGCATATCACCAAGTCGATGAAAATATGGAATATGTAATTATTTTTAAAATCGTATTAATTTTTTGAAAGAATAATCGAATCGAAGGATAATCGAGTCTATGGAATAATATATATTCAGTTGTCGCACTTAATCACACCGTATCCTTCAACTGTCATCGATAACTGTGTACGTCGTGTGACCATCGAACTACTGTGCAAGTTATTATTTTGTATATTTGATATGTTCGACTGTATCGCAAGTGATTCGTCGTATGTTTACTGATGAAAAGTTCGATGGCCACGTGTGGCGGTCGTCGTCGTTTCTGAACGCGCCGTGGCTTAAAAGTGCTTAGAGCGAAACAAAAAATCGATTGAATCGATAGACAAATCGAGTTGAAGCCGTTTTCGAGAGTTTCAACTGTACTGTCAACTGTCAAGTATGTTTTATCACAGTAGTTTTCATACAAATGACTTGTATTTACAGCACTTATAGAATCAGGTGAGCCTACCATTATGAAGTATAATACTCCTCAGAATAAGTATCTTAATACAAATAAAGGTGATATAAATATATGTATCATAAATATCTTATATGATTTGTTATTTCAAGTAAAGCAATGATTTTTTTGTACATTACTCAACAAATAAAATATTTTTATCATACTGAATTTGATGTTTTCATATTATAAATAATTCATCGCACCCTGTTTGTGTTTCTCTATTTTGCCATTGTCAAAGTAGCCATGACTTCTGGCCGCATTAGATCGGGTGTTCTATGAGAGTAGATATTCTATTATATTAGACCAAGTCGCGTTTTCGGTTTTGATTGCGACAAATTATGCCTGTATTAGTTCGCGAGGTTCTTCTTATGCATGGGTTTATCAAGCTGGATGAAAATTGGTGCAAGAGTTGCCTTCTACTGCAGGTTACAGGTTCTTCGTACTTATTCAATATCCAAATTCTTAATTAGTAAATAATTCAGGACGTAACTAAGTAGCCATGACCCGATCGCTGGTATTGATAGATGGTCGTACGTACGCCCGTTGAAAACACAACACTACGGAGAATTAAAACAAAAAAGTGGAACAAAAAGACCCTCCAAATATCTGCGTAGTCAAATTACCTTGAACTATGAACCCTTAGCGAGATTACCCTCGCGCTAAGAAAAAAATGATATTTCTCGATGCGTCGGTTGAGGGTCATAACATACATATCAACTTGGAAAGGGTTCGTCGTATTACTGGAACGCTATGACATAGGGCTGTCGTTAAGTTGATGACACCTCGTGTGTTACTTATGTCTACATGCTGACCACTTATCTACCATCCAGTTGAATTTACCATCTCTCTTTGGATATCATGTCTTACGGCACCTGGATGCTTGTACGGTATAATTATTATGAGGTCAGAATAACATTTAATATTGTTTTAACACAATACCTAATATCGAGTTTAGTGTGTGTAGCTAAAGCTAGTAATGGTAGAAGATATATAAAGGCAATTCTGTTGAAAAGGAGTTATGATACAACCATATAATAATATAATATTATCGCTAATAGCCCTCATTTTTTATGATGTCATACTTGAATAATGTTCCTCTTAACGTCCCTAAGAATATAGGGATCCTTCAATATTTCTAACAAGTCCAGTTCCGTAACTATTTAATTGAAAAACAAACCGCCATCTATCAAAGAAGTTGAGAGCGCTCTGGAAAGCTAAACGCTAGCGAACTAAAACCATACAAAGGATGCTGCTTCATAAGCGCCAATCCCGACCGCACAGTGCTGCACTCAGTTTTTAGCGGGAGCCCCAATTACGTAAGTAGATTCTTTCAAATGAATCCATCAGCGATCAATTCAATTTATTGACTATTCCAAGCGCATAGACGGCTTACAATAGCTACAATTGTGGAAAGGTGTGGGCTTTCTCCCTACCTGTATTTGTATCTAGCGTGTAGAGTGTGGTTTTCATAACACTTTTTCCCTCGTCATGTAAACTTTTCGTGAGTCGCGTGACAGTAATTTCAACATATCTCAAAAAAAAAGTTTTACCAATTTGTTGGCATATTCATTCTATTTAATTTGTTTAAATTGAGTTGTATATAGACTGAATTGGCAAAAAAATTGCCCTTTTGTTATCTTTCGGACGATTTTCAGCATAACATGGCACAATTACGTGCAAGTAACAAAATGTCTTCAAAGATTTTATTCGTAGTTATAAATCAAAATTTATCTATTGTAGTTATAAATCAGTTTTCATCTCTAAATACTGGCAAAATAATTGTACTGCATTTTACTTTTCTTTTTTCTATAAAATATTTTCGGGCGAATTGAATTTCTTTCGGACCTGGCAGTTACCAATTTATGGGGTTCTATTTCAGGACACTCCTGTAGTAATGGGAGAGATGCAACTATAGTTAACACCAGTGTTAAAATTACTTTAGGTCCACTGCTTCGGAGGACACGGAAAGCTTAGGACCTCAGACGGTATTGATAAATACGAACAGTGGACGTTATGTCGCAGGCGTCAAATAATCTTGTCGGAAGTTGGGTTAGCCACTAACCTCTAAAAATATTCGTACTGAATGAAGCAGCATAATAGGAGTATGCTCCAGGTCTCTTCAATTCCGACGAGAATCCCATGGACCGCAATGAGTGAGAATATAGGTACCTACTATCTATAGTTAGATATTAACGTAAAGGGGTCTCCCGATCATAAATAATATTGTTAGTCGATGTACAATAAAGAAGAAAATTTATTTGACGCAAGGAATAGCCGATAAAATTTTATATTACGTTAATACAAGAATTTTATTGCGTTAGTGCGCTTTGTTAGTGTCATCACACAGTCGATGTGGTCTTGGAGAATTTATGATCCCTTTACGACCTTGCTTCTGAAGTAGCCGAACTGCAATCATACCGTAAATCTCTCGTTATGTGGTGTAAGCGTTTTCATACATATGTACACGACTCCAAGACCAATTACTACATGCAATCGAAATGGCTATGCGGCCATTGAAGGTTGGGGAGTAACGAGTTTCAGTTGCAGTATTGGAAAGTAATGTAAATCGTGAGTATCTTTCTTTTTTGGGCGGTCACGCGTCTTTGATGTTTGTGGGGTGACCAATGTTCAAGGCAGCGGTGAGTACTTCAGGTGGTTCGTTGGCTTATTTGTACACTGGCCAAAGTCCGTAGAAAATAATTAACGCTGGCGCAATCAGAGGAGTGACGCGGGACCGTTAGTGGCTAAATATGACGATCGCATCAGTGCCGCAGTGCCTTTTATGAAATGTGGTCTGGTTGGTATCCTTAAATAAAACTCGTTAAACCGTGTCGAAGATAAAATGTTTCAGTTGAACTAACGTGCTTAAACTGAATACAGTTTCAAATAACCTCGATGTATATTGTGAAGCTGTTGATATACCTATTTCTAACCCGTTGCCAGACGGCAGACTTGTTATTAGCAGAGTTTTACTATTATAGTGAGATGCGATGCAATTAGTGATGTCCATATGAAGTTTTTCAATCACATCGGCATTATTACATTTTATATTATGAACACTATATTGATTTAACTTTAGCTCGGTGTCCTCTGTGTTCCGTAAATTAATTTGTTGATTGGTAACTTCTGTTTAATCGTGTTGAAATAGCTACTAAAAAATAGTCAAAACTTTATTTATTTTACTTTAAACAGAATTTCTATATTAAATAAAGGAATTTCCTATCGCGGCACGTTTCAACTTCGTTCCGATCGAACAATTATTAATTATATATTCGAAATAAATTATGCAAATCAATATCTATACTACTATATAAATCTGTTGAGCTTTTTGTGTATGTCTCGAGTTAACTCGAAAACGGCTTGAACGATCT
>DWPT01001124.1:0-19867 GCA_018251895.1 Agathymus mariae mariae
AAGTGGTCACCGTCGCCCATGGACATCAGCAAGACCAAAGGTATCACTGATGCGTTGTCGGCCAGGAAATGAGAAGAGGCAAGAAAGAAAGTGTTGTTTAGCAGTAAAATCAAATGCAGAACACGTCGTACATGATATACAAGTATAATAATATGAAATATAACAATCGTTTCATCGATTCCCATTGACAAATAAAATACACAATGCAATAATAAAATACACGATGCAATGAATAAAATACACAAGAATTCCACAATTTAAAATCATAATTGACAACTAATATGCTATAATTTTATCAAAACTCACTGACATTTTTTTTTTGTTTGTATCAAATTGCCATTCAAACTTGGTAAATAGAATTAAACTAGTTGTTATAGCTGAAAAAAATGGATAGAAAAAAATATACCTAAGATATCAATATTTATCTTATTCTCTATATAAATGGTGTAAGGAATAAATCTTAATTCCGCTATTTGATGAAATTGTACTCAAATATACAAACGGGAAACAGTGTTCAAATCAATACAGACTAAAATTTTAATTTACACCATTTTATTATTTTATATTGCGAAATAATTATGAATTTTAACTTCGCTTTGATATTTGTAACTGTGAAATCTTGACAGCTTTGACAGATGATGGAGTCACACCGAAAGAAATTAGCTTTTTAGATTTTTATTCGTTTCCTTAAACCTTCTTCATCAAATCGTCTAATGCAGTTAGAACAACCGCAAAATTTAAATTTCATAAATATGTTTTATGAATATGTTTGTGTGTATATATTATATATGTGTTTAGATAGCATTTAAACAGAGAGAGAAACACGAACAAATAGAGGAGCCACTTGATGGTAAACGGTCATCTACGCCCAAACCTTAGTCATCGAAGTGTAGCTGACCGAAAAGAAAGTGAGGACCCGCAATTTTATTGACAATTATCTGATAATCCATGTCTTCATAGTCTATTTAAATCAAAATTTATGACCGCCGGTCGACTATCAATATACTATACTATATCAATCAACTATAAATATATACCATCACATTATAGAATTAATCTGTCGATTGCATTACTATTTAATTATTCATTTTCAGTTCAATGTTTACTTTGGATATCACAAACCATGATAATTTAATTTTAGATTGTCACATTACTCGACCAAATAAATTGGTTTTGTGATTCCAAATTAATAAATCTAATTATAAGATTAATATTTAGTTCACATTTCCATTTGTTGTATGTAAATCACGAAACACGATCGTAACTAATATATAGTTTACAAAATTTGTATATGTAATATCTATTTCCAAGTGTTAAAATTTCCATCTATCTTTGAGTCTAAGCAAACTTCCCATGCTCTTTGTGCATCATTATAGCAGCTATGCAGTCTATCTGTTGAATCTGCCGCAAAACAAAACCCAACGACCTGTAAGCTTTTGCGCACACAGTTTGTAATGTGATCGCAGAAAGTAATATCTCCTCTCATCAGGACACCAAGGTCTTTGAAAGAGGAGAGACGAGCTAGGATGAAGTTGGCAAGTTTATAATCAAATGGTTCTGTTTAAGAGCATAAGTTAATACAGAGTAGTTGTCTTCCTTAAACATCTGCTTATTCCGCATACTCCACTCCATAACACTAGAAATGTAGTCTTGCAGAAGCTGACAGTTCGAATGTTGCTTGATTTCAAAGAATAGCTTTAGGTCGTTTGCGAATAATAGACACCTAGGCGCACTGACCACGTCCGGTAAGTCATTTATAAATATTAAGAACTCCAATGGTTCCAGGTTTGATCCCTGACTGACTCCCAAGTATGTAAAATAAGGTCATGAGGTGTACCCTTTATACCGCACATACTGCCTCCGATTACGGAGGTAGCAGGAGAAAAAATTTAGTAATTTAGGAGTGAATCCGGCAGCTGCAAATTTCTGGAGAAGCAGTTCATTATCAACTACATCGAAGGCTTTCCTAAAATCAAAGTAGGCCATGTCAACCTAGCCACCACCATCCACAATCCTAGTGGTATATGACCAAAAAGACATGATGGTGGTAGACTGACCTACTCTAAATCCGTGCTGGAAATCCGTAAGGCGGAAGTCAATTTGGTTTCTTAATATTATTAATTCCAACAACTTACCAAATACGGACAGTACCACTATGAGCCTATAACTACTTACCTCCGACCCAAAACTATTCTTTGGACCCGGGACCACACGAGTCAGTTTCTATATCTCTGGGTATGTACTAGTAGCTTGACACGAGTTAAATATGTACAGCTAGGGCTCCGTGAACACCGAGCGGCAATCCTTTATGTTGTAGGACGGAACGCCGTCTGGTCTCGCGGAGCGCTTTGGTTTCATCGTGTCCAGCGCCTGGGCCAGGTGTTCCCCAATAAAACAGTTGACCTCTACCATTGCATCCACACCTCGTCCAGATACTAAGCTGGCTTGTTCAAGGGTAACATTTAGCGGTATACGGCTGTTAACTGACTGAAAATAGCCCTCAAATAATTCTGCGCATTGCCTATCAGGTACCGGTGAACCATTGGCCACTACCTGTTTCATCCGTTACTTTTTGGCACTTTTGAAAGCTACATATCCCCAAAACGACGTCGGATCATGCAATATGTCACATTTCATTCTTGTCTTGTAAGCGCTGAAGTCTGCTTTAATGTTAAACTTCACAAGTGCTCTGTATCTCGAGAAACTAGACCGATATTTACGAAATTTGGTTTTCTTATATAAACGATGTTACATATGTTTTACCACCAAGTTTAACCTTGACGGTATTCGTACCTATTAGGGTTATACTTGCTTCACTAGCTTCGTAAAGAGTCGACCGTAAGATTGGTATAAAAATGTATTATTGTTGTACGTAAAAAAATGTTTTTAGTATTCAGCATTAGGTGTCCTGTCAGCTCATTTATCGGCAGTTCATATAAAAAAACACGTTACTAATTAACGTACTGTCACAATGCTTTGATTCCGATTAAATTAAATATTTCAAGCGGTATTTGGTAATTCAATATTTTATTGGTATAAATTCAAACAATCGAAATAAAAATCATTTAATCATTCAGGTATTCTTAAATACACTTATGAACGACATTTTTACTGCTGCCGTTTCGAAAAGTTTCTTTAACATTGAGCAGAATAAAAGGTGAAAGCATTCCAAACTCCTCAGAACATATTTTAAAACAACACATGGCATTACAAAGTAAGTTTAAACCTGCGCGGAATTGGTTTCGACACTGTTATTTCCAAACGTCAAAAATAAGAATAATCCCGCTATGCTTTGATGATATTGACGTCAATGGGTCGTCATAATTATTTACCTTACTTACTTTAAGAGTTGTTAAAATAAACTAAATTAGAATTGGGTTCAGGTTTTCAACACAGAAAATTTATACGAAAAGGTTTACTTAATACCAATAATCGTGTTCACGTAACAAACATTTGTAAAAATGCTTAACATTGTTGCTGGTAAAATTAATCGTGGTAAATTTACACTCGAACGCAATTTAATCTGCTTATGTCGGTGGAAAATAGCGCAAGCAATTCCTGTGTTCCCTCATTTTCCGCAATCATTCATTGAATATTCACGCGGTGTCGATGCATCCTGCTCGGAATCAGCTTCCGGGCTATCCCTGGAACTGTGAGGACATGAGACAACACAGATAAATACATGCACGGTGCATGTTAATTGCGTGTAGAGGTAGATCTGTTTAGATAGTTGCTTACCTGGTTTTATTCATTCATTCATTCGTTTGAAGATAGTGGCGAGCAGTAATTGACAAGTTAACTGTTAAAATCGCTTCTGATACGAAAATTTTTATGAATTAGGTGTTGGAGTAACGAAAGATAATTGTGGCCATGTTAACGTCAGCCATGCACAGAGTAGAATGCTGTAGTAGGAATTAATAATTGCTTTAAATTTACCAACAGTTAAACAGTAGAAATATCGATGTAAAATACAAAAAATATATAAAGTCCGCGATTGTATAAGTTTTAAATATTTTGCTCATTTTACTTTTATTAATAAAAATAATATCATAATTATTTAATGGCAAATCCAATACCCACTTATTTCAAGTAAAATTTCACGAGACCAATTTTACACGTGCTCTGCTGTGTGTCTGTTGTCCGAATCTTAAAAGGGCCGCTAGACCTAATCTTAAAAGCTAATAGAACTTACTTGACGAAACATTTAGGGTTACTTAAAATTATTCGATTTACTAAAATTAGATGGAATTTGGATTATTATGTAAGGGTTACGATAATTTTATATCTTCCGTAAGATGTAAATTTTTTCGTGTCATTCATGTTTTCTACTTATCAACACAGCACCTATAATTCGTAATTAATTTTATAACAGTGTTATTTAAGGCTTTATTTATGATATTAATTATTTAAGATTATAAACATAATTGAAGTTTTTTTTTCAATAGCAAATATTCTACTGAATTTGAAAATTTCGTCTTCTTTAGAAATATTTGCGTCGAGAAATGTCTTCTTATGTAAGATAACCAATTTTTACAAGATTTGTTCTGTACCAGTACATCATTCTTGCCAAGTTGAAGGTTGTGTGATTTCCCGACGGGAAAGAATATAAACTGTGAGAGTAATGAACGATCTTAATGTAATTTGATGTCAGATTTACCTCATTCTTTGTGTTAAAACATTTACTATCTAAATACGGTAGATATTGGTATTAAGACTTTTATGTGTATTGACTATAAATAATAGGATTAAATTAATATTCTTTGGATTAATGTTCACTGCTTTATATGCGGATCTAGAGATAAAGAATTTTAGTATAGTACCTTCTTTGGCCAGTTTTTATTTACCCTATTACACCACTTACTATTACACCTATTACCCTGTTACACCAACAACGTAAATGATTAGTTACATTTGAATTAAAAAACTTTACTTTTCATCTGTAATTCGACAAAAGAAGATTCTATAGAATCTACAATATTAAGTTAACGAGGTTTCCATCGTACTCGTTGCTAAAATTAGCTTATTTCTGTATAAAAAGCAAGTGTAAATATTTAACTTTCCATAGAGAGGAAGATTGCATCTACCCTCACATTTTTCTTTAAGTACCCACTGGAACGATTCGCGGTAGGCGAAACTTTATGCTTTGAAAAGTTATAGGGTCTTGTGCAGAAATTTTATTTAGTTTTTGTAGGTACAATACTACATCAACAATAGTAAAATAAAATATTAGAAATGTATACTAGCGTCTTGGAATTATATAACATTAAAGAAAAATTGTAAAATGCACCAATTTGTTCTTGAAAATTATTTACATAATTCGGCTATATTATACACATGCGATTATATGCTTTTCATTAAGGATAAATATCTGTTTACTAATTCTCTGTTGATCAAAAATGCTAAAAATTTTAGTATCTATTTTTATTATTTTCGTTAACTCAATACTTTAATATGCCTTATTAATTTTGAGCTCCATTTATTTAAATGATTTTTTTTTTTCTTTATTTACGTCAAAGTTTTTACCTACACGTACATTTAATCACAGTCAAGTAAGTATGCATATATGCATATTTTATTTAGAAGCGTAAGTATTAATAAATGTTGACATGGTCATATTAGATTATAGTGTGTGTAACTATGATAAAAGTATAATTGAACTATTTTATTATAACATATATATTAAGCTAATAAAACTGCATTATAAAGAAAAATCATGCAAATCAGTGACGTCTTTAATAGTACAGTGAATGATAATTTACCATCAGATGACTCCTCTGTTTGTTTATGAGCTATTTACAAAAGTAAGTATAAGGCATTGTATGGTGTAATAAAAATAAAATGAACATGAACATATCACAATTTTAAGTTTTACTTACACAACGTATATGAAACCGATCTGATGTAAAATGTCATATTCTTACCAGCTAACATGATAAAAGCGAACAGAAAAACATGTACGCGATATTTCTCCATACATATGTCAAGAATGATCGCCCTCGGGACCTTTCACCAATATTCATGTTTCAGCGGCCTGTATTCAGCCCGTATACTCAACGATTGATTCTGTATGTTTTGGTTGTTTTTGACAGCTTTTATTTCATATCGCTGGCATTTTCAAGCGGTTTAGCCATTATTAGTTTAAGACCAACAAAAAATTACGAAGCATTGGGATATGGTTTGTTTAAGACCAGCAATAAGTAATTTATTATTTCTCAATATATACAATACAGGACTTATATACACAAGGTCATGGAAGTCTCGAAAATCTGTTGGCCATTAAGGTCACACGTATCTTAAGTGATCGATCAAGTAACAATCAACTACGGCCAAGACCATTAAATGCCCGATCGGCATAATGACGACCCCACAGCCCAGTTGACCCTGCCTGCCAAGCAAGCGGTGCCGAGATCAATTCCCAGCCGTGGCAGACATTTAAGTGCCAGGTAAATATTTGTTCTCTGGTCATGGGTGTTTGTAATGTCATATTTGTGTATGTTCATGCCACCCGGGAAATCACCCATACAGGGAATCCTAGTGCGAGGGTTTGATTGTATAAACGTTTATTATTTATTATTTAATTTTTAGACCATTTCTGTACTTACATGGACTTACTCTAAGTCATCAGCTCCTATTCTTATAGATAACATTCATTGAATTATTTTGGTACAATTTGAACGGCATAAGGCTTCCAAAACGTGGTTTTGGCTAGGAACTCCGCCACTACATAATCAGAATTTGGCCAACGAGATGCAGTATACACCACCCATTCAATTATGTTGCGCTCAGATTTAGCCAAAAATACTGGGCCCTACGGTATCACAGTAGGTGTATGATTTTCACTTGTATAATTCGGAGTTGGCATCAAACACATGACTATCATTCGGGAATTTCGACATTCATTCGACTTCCTAGTTCACAAATGTACAACGAATTGAAAGCTAACTTAATTTGTCATCGTGAACTTACACACCAGTACCAGTTAAAGGTGGCCCAAATAACAATTCAGTTGCAATGTTACTACACATACAATTCCATTTCACGTTCTAACGTTGAAACGAACACGGACTGGGCGGCGTATTTGTCCTTAGGTACTTGTTGGCAAGAAAATGGAATCTCTAAAATTCCAGGTAATCCTCAAAGCTCTAGGTGAAAGAAAACTTAGTTTATAGGGTTACTCAGGTACTTGCAACTAGGTAAAAATGGTGGTCACAAAAGTTGATCGTGTACTGTTTTGTCGATTTAATCGACTCAAAAACTTAAGTTACAAAACCTTGTCAATGTCACTAATGTAATTCACGTCGTTTACCATTAACTTAATTACAGCCTTGTTCAGAAACAACATTCCGGTAACTGTTAAGTAAATTGAATCTGATAAAAGCAGCGCAAGTTGGAGCGGTAGAATAGATGGGAACTAACTTCGATCGCAAAGCAAGCGGATTAGCTAGTTAGACAACTAACCATGCTTAAGATAAATTTGTTTATAATCCGATCATTTAATTACATATTACATATTTACATTACATTACATAGCATTTTAAATTTCTTCCTTATCTTGTTTCTTATTTATTAAAAAAAAAGGTTGAGTATACATTACTATTATTAGATGACCTCGTAACTCGGTTTTTAGTGAACCTATCGATCAAACGAACGGTCTCAGGTTTATGCTACCCGCAGCACAGGAAATCCTAGTGTCTGGATGTGAGTGGTAATTTATTCATACAATATAAATTGCAACTACAATTATCTAAGAAAAGTTTATCCAAATATACTTCTAATTTATTATTATCAGAATCTCAGTTATTCCAATTTCACAATGTCACGCTGAAGTTGAGCACAATATGTCTGTTTTCATTATGATTTCTGAAGTTTTAATTATCTGCTTTCTGAAACTCAATTGCTGCAACTTCAATAATTATCTTGTATTTAATGTTTTACGCTCAAATATTACAAAATATACAGGATCCAACGCAACTTATACTCTTGACTGCATCTCTTAGTACTATGGTTAAGGAATCGGTGTCACGATCTTAGGAACAGATATTTGCATCATCCAAGAATCGAGGCAAAAGTATTAGTAGTTAAAGACGTAAACACAAAAATATATGGACAATACTAGGAGAATATTTGAAATCATTAATGATGCAACCTATGCAATCCAAAAATTTTACTTGAAATAAATATTTCAAATGATACATTGGCTCATTTATCTGAAGTTTTATACAGAACACAAGTAGAATTTCTAAAATCATCAAAACAAAAGGGTTAGCAGTGCCAACTGACGAGTAAATTAGATGGAAAATTGCAAAGTTATGTCACCTTGCCTTAGATTTTGAAACAAAGGATGTCATTAAAGATGTAGCTTTTATAATTTCAAAGTCGAGTCGACAATTTACTCAATTATCTATTGAGAATCATGCACTTTTTGGTAAAACATTTTTAACTAAGACAATTATTTCGTCTACATTGTATTAGAATACAATTGAGTCTAATTGGCAAAAAAGATTTTCTCCGTTCTAATTCAAATTCATTCATTTAAGTATTCACTTTTTTTGCAACATACTTGTAATAGAAGATGCTAACAACTTATTATACTGTCACGAAGGGTCTCGATGATCTGGCAATAAACAAACTCCGACGGGGAAAACAATACATTCTGGAAAAAACTGGAATGAACGTTTAAAAGAGATGAATGTTCTGCTGAGCGGGTAGATACTAATGATGAGCCACGTTATACTATATACTCTACAATCTATACAGTAATTGCTATTTTAATTGATAATAACAATATTAATAATTTTTACCGTAAATATTTAGTGTACAAGAAAGATTTCTCGCAGTTTATTGCTGATTTCTGGTAAAATTAAAGAGTGAATTTTGAAAGGTTTTGTGATCTCCGCTACCACAGCACCTATTTGAAATTATTTTATTAGTTGAAAAGTACATTATTCTGGACGGATATCATGTATATAAATTATTCAACCCGAACGAAGTTGAGACGTGCCGTTTATAAGTTATATTAGTATGAAACAACGTAATAAGACAAATGATAATCACTTATAACCTAATAATTACAACTATGCCAGGTACCGAGCATACCGTTGACACGCCCATTAATTACGATCAGAACATCGGATATTACTAAATTGGATCATCTTAAAGTTAATGAACATAACTTAGAAGTTACCAAATTATTTGACATTGCTGTCAATCGAGTTTTGACTTTTTGTGTTTTTGTTCGAGCACCATGTGAAAATTAATGGAATAGTGAATGATTTTGATACGATTTTCTCTCTTCGAAATAATAATTTTATAAACTGTTCAAAAGTCTGAAAAAGTTTTGAAAATTGCTGAGGTACTAATTGCCTCAAATCGGTCAAATCATTAACAATACCCGAGTTAAGTATTTATATCTACATTCTTTTGCCGTCCTCCCATACTGCTGGAGAATTTGAATTGAGATAATCAATTTTGTCGGACGAAGTCGGTTGCTATATTTACATTAGTGAAGCGAATAAATAAACAACCATACACTCACACCTCTGCATTAGAATTCACCAAAGTATCGTAGATGGTATACAAAAATATAATACCTCAAGCAAAATGCCTATGAAAAGCATTTATTATTTGTTATATAACTGTCGCAGTAGAGAAATTAATTTGAGTAGAATCTGGGCTACAAACTCCCTAGAGTGTCCCGTGCCTCAAACCTACATTCAAACCGCTATGCTGCTCCTGCTAGTTCTGAACAAGAATATATTAAAATAATTATATTGCCTACAACTAAACAAAACCTTGCAGCAATCTTGATACAGACACAGAACACAACATAAACACCAAGAATACGAAGAAGCAAAATCATTCCCAAAAATATTAATAAAGGAGATTGTACTATCCCTGAAGTAGGTCTTACAGCTTGTGAATTTTCTGAACTTTAATTATTTAGACGTTAGTAGCTCTGCGAATTATCTCAATCATATGTTACTCTTCTAAAAGTTCCAAACACTGCCCACCGCTTTGCGTATATCGTCGTTCCGCTTCGCAGGCCTTCATATACCTATCATAAAAAATATTATTGCATACAGTAATGTTAGAATTGTGATTCTGAGTAGTAAAAATGTCCACAGCTGCTTCTGAAGACTGTAACAAACGCCTTGCCACAATGGAATACTAAGTAGGCAGCTACATATGCCAAATACCAATGTGTGTAGTATTTTTAAATTCTAAAGAAAGAAAAACCATTCCCAGTGAATCTTTACAGCGAGTATTTTGGGAGAAAGTAAACTAAGATTCACTTCTTTCAAATCAGGCTTGAATCTTTCAGACATCCTGTATTCGTTTTTAGGTAACACTCATTCAATAATATTTTTATAACAAACCAATAAAATTTAGATTAAGCGGTGTGCAATATACATATAATATAACTATATTATAGCGTTTACTGCAGTTTCAAATATATGCTAGTATAATTAACAAATTGTGAACACGACATGGTTTACTACTTGTAAAGTAATTCAAACTACCCTCATAAAAACGTATCAAGGCAATCTCGGCACTTGAAAGAAAATAATTGCAGACGCGTTTTCATCGTTAATGATTTGTTAATTTTGTGAGTTTGTGTAACATGTTATTTCGGGTGAATAACATGTCTGACCTACCAAGCATAACTTGGCTGAAATAATTTTAACTGAATACTTTTCTATGATAATGGTCCTTGAGACTGGACGTAGAACAGAGATAATAAACTATTAATGTAATATGAATGAATTAATAGATGAATAAGTGTTTTCTTTTCTTTATTATCCTACTTCCTCTATTGAGTTGAAGTTCTCGCGAAAATTTCTTACAATGCTAATAATTACATCTTTGGCCAAACTCCTGCTCCGGAAGCTTCGACACGACCATTAGTGGCATTTAGAAACTTCTCAAGGAAGTTAGTCAATCGTGTTCCATTAATAAAGTTAGTAGTCAGTTCTGTCACTCTTTTAATGTGGTGTTGCATTCACTAATGGGGAATCTATTCCAATTCCAATTATTAATTTTAAAAAATACAGCCTTTAAGTATTGCACAGTCTGTGACCGGAACTGGAAGTTCAGCAATGGACACAGTTACAAAAAGGGTTTGATAAAAATACAAGAATGAAAGCATTAAGTATGTGTCAACGGTTTACAACTAATTGATCAACGCAAGATTTATGACATTTTCGAAGTGACTTCTATGATGTTTAATTTTTGTATCCAATAGAGATTCCAAGTTGCATTACCGATATACCATGAAGTGGTTTAAATATTTATTATATTATATGATATATGCACAAAAACACGTTACTTCAATAACTTCCCATTCAAACTGAGCCTAAAAGTTTTATAAGTAAACACCGTTAAAATGTATCTAGCTGGCTAATTTGGCAGTGTTCCTACGGCAGAGCGAGAGTCTATGCAAATTTTACGAAAAATATAACCTTTACAGATGGAAATGTCTCTCGGCTTCACGCTTATCTGCACGGAGCTTGTTGGGTAATGAGAGTAGATTTTTTCTTTTGAAATTGCAAGAAACTTGCTCTAAAGAAAGTTTAAAGTGAAATTACAATTGCATAATAGGATACAGTGATATTTTTGTGGTAAGAGGATTAAATAAATTTCATGACAAACGCAATATCTAGCAAAACGGCGCCGTAGTCAGCTTTGTTTTCTGCTGCCTAACAACGCGTTGAGTAATGTTTTTTTCTTTTCAAATTGTAATTCGTTTGTTTCAAAGAACCTCTATATAAAGATGTAATAAAATTGGTTTGATTTATCTGAGGTGAAAGGATTTCATTCATTTATCAACAACTGTTTCAACGCTATTATACCATTAGATTTTCTTGAGCATTCTGAATACAATGCCTATTTACTGTTCTCTTAAGTTAAATCTTGACCCGAGGGCGGTTTAATTTCGCTTTGTATATAAAAAGCACACCAACTAGATACTTATCCGAAGTTCTATTACTCCACAAACAACGATCGATTACATATAAGTTTCTCACACATATTTTTCTCTAATATTTCATGAAGTGATTCACGATGACTCATATAATCGAAACGACTACGGCAAATCAACTGGCCCAAATAATTCGTTCCTAATTTAAAAAGATTTTTCTTTTAAAATTACCGCACGTTTTCTCCATGAAAATTTAAAAAAGTGTTAAAATTGTACTCGGGTACCTAACATTTGAAATTGGGTTGCGGTGATATTTTTCGAGAAACAATATAATATTTTCTTAGGTATACTTAGAATAATACATTCAAGTACATTTAAAATGTCATTGCAATGTAGTAGTATAATCTGATTAAGCCAAAAATTTCGTTTGGATGCAAAATACGCTTTTGCATTGAATGCTACTTTTATTCCTTTCACATAAAAGATCTATTCCGTTGTCTGTAAGTATTGTTACTCAAAGTATTGCCATTGTATCAAATTGCTAATTGCGCGAGATTCTTTTGCGAACTCCTTTTTATAGAAATGTAAGTCACTGTTGTCCACCGTTTCGTTTCAAGAAAGATTTGTACCAGAACTTGTATGCTGACAATGGAAATTCATTTTTATGCCCGTTTTATAGGTAGTAGAGCACGAAAGGTAAGGTAATAAAAATACTTTTAATGCTTAAGGAGAATAAAGTATGTGTCTTATTTAAGCGCATTTAGGCAGAATCGTTCAGACATTTTGTTTTGAAAGTTATCGGAGCTATATGTTAAAAGACCTAACAACACTTGCTTTGTATATTTGTATCTTTCGCTGGATATCGAATCTTGTGTTATCAGACGTGCAGTATTGTATAGGACTATTGGCTATAACGAAAGTGTGTAAACGCAGTTATTGACCAGGGAACTATTTAGAACCATATAATAAAGTTGAACTTTCTGATCACGATGCCAGCAACGATGGACCAAGCCAACAAATATATTAGTTAAAGGAGTTAATTTGAATTGAGACACTGATCTAGGGTAACTGACTTCCTACGAAATAATATAGCATTCTTTGATTCTGTTTACATAACTTTTTAAGCTTTAATATATTTTTATCCGTATTAATACATATAATAAAACATTATTACCAGGAAAACTATTATTAGGGGTGCTTATTAACGCGATAGAACCCAAATAAACAGTTATTAGAATTTCCGTTTGTTTGTCTGTGCGTTTATGAGCGCCAATCTCAGAAATGGCTTAACGGATTTCGTTATGATTTTCGCTAATGTATTGCAGTAACCATCATTTAATATTTAAAGATCGTTTCATTCCAATTAATAAACAATAAAAGTTATAAATTAATCTAAAACACTAAATTATTAAAAGTTTCTGAAGCGAATCAAGGGCGGTTTGCTTATTTTTGTAATAAAACACATACAAGAGAATCTAAAACAGTAGCTGAAGTCACGTTTAATTTTCAGATAATATCAGTACGAGAGCACGGGAATGAAATATTCATGAAGAAAATGTAATTTGTTACCGATATTGGCTTTATATGTCCCACATAATGTAATGTATGCTTACGTACGCGTTCAACTTTATACGACGCTTTAGAGGTCCATAGGGTTTCGTAGCCGGTGGTTACATAACTTTGTTATCAAACAAGGGTATTTCTATCTCACTATTTATTTTTGGTATTAAAATAGAATCCTGGCTATTACCTAATCAATGAATTTCACGCTAATATTGACACTTTTGAGGACTTTGGTAAAATTCCTAATTTATCAGCATTGTTGATCTAGAGTAGACCGAGATGCTCCTATTGTTCAGGTTTCTACATGTAAAAATTTGAAATTGAAAACATTAAAATTCTATTACTACTTCGTGAACTTAGATAAGTTAATCAATATTGATTTCCATAGGGCATTTTACTTTCTATCTACATAAATAGGAAAATATTAACACTAACTGACTGACAGACAACGCGCAGCCTAAGCTAATGGCCTAAATCTATGTAATTTTTAACCACAGTTCACTGTGCAACGAACATGAGTGTTACAAAATAAATTTGAATTCAATTCGATTACATTTTAAAATTTCAAAACAAAATATTGCTTATTTCTTCCAGTTGTAGAGACAGACTTCTGACAAGCTAATTTATTTCAGGAGTATATACAGAAGCAGATTTATGTGATTTTAATGTGTGACATTAAAGTGACTTGGATTTTAACACATAACCTTATTCTATATTGACATACACTACTTGCAACCTTATTTTTCTGTACGAAGAACCATTTTCCAATACATAAAAAAACCTTTCGTACGTCGGAGCCGGAAATTAACCCTTCAAACTACAAAGACCCTTTTATCTGTACTGAAGTAAGACAAAAGAGCTGTGAATGATTCGGCCTGACAATTTTACGATGATATTTAGAATTGCAAGGCCTATGAGCTTAGAATGTATGATTTTTACTTATAATGAAACCATTTTGTGCCATGGAGAATTTGAAGAGATTTTACACGTCGGAAATAACATTACATCTGCTTCAAATAGAACCACAATCTCTAATCAGGGAGACATCGTTGGTTAAGTTAAGTTAAGTGGTAAGTTGCTAAATGTTGCTATCCACAACTCAGTTCAATTACAAAATGAGAATGCTCTCAGTATCATGGTTTGAACAGGCAGTAACAGTCCAATTCGATAACTTCGGAATCATTTAAGATAACCAATATAAACATAGCTTACTTTTTTCATAAAGTAAGTTAATGCTTGACCACTACGCTTGACTTTCGCTTAGTTTTACTTCAAGTATTCTACAATATATAAATGTTCCATGGATAAACACACATTTTAATAAGAGTTGATAATACTAAGGGTTACAGACGATTTTCTTACAGACAGACACGTTAATTTTATTTATCGGTATAGAATACAATTCAATCGGAGTCATTATAACACTGAGTGCTCTTTTATTTGTGGTCCATCGTCTTCAGTTGAGTTCCATTATCATAAAGAGCAATACTTATTTAACTTTTCCTAAGCCACATCACAAATTGTTTAAAAAGGGTAATTTTGATGAAATGAATTGAAACTATGGTATTGTAAAAAAAGTTTCACGGACAGTTTTGTGAGGGGGCCATATTTTTTTCTATTCTTTAAAATCTGTCATATGATATTTTTTGTTACAGTATTAACTACTAATGAATATTGTCAAATAGGGAACCATTGGTTATTCCACAATACAGGGAATCCTAGAATTTAATAAATAAATAAATAACCGATGGGGAAGAAAGTACTTGCAGCGTGTTCACACTTTTATAAAGAAGTGCAAGCGGTGATCAATTGAACACATACTCGTACCTTGAAGATTAAAATCACTAATTCCATATTGGCATACACGAAGTGTATTACAAGGTTTCATATTGTAAATATATCAAATGACGCTCAAAGGATTCAGAGTTTTTTTATAGCTTTACCTGTGAATAATTAAGGAGGTTCTATATATTGTATTTTTATTTTACTTGTTTCGGTAAAGGAGTCAAAGCTGAGTCAAATTCAATTAGAGCTTCTCCAGCGCTTAGAAGATGACATTTCTGCTACTTGGTGTAACCCATTCAAATTCTGAAGAAACGATCAATTTTCAATAGTAGGTAACTGTGAACGAAAACACATTGGAATAACACGAAACGGCGCAGAATTACAGTAGCATCGAATTATCCCATCAGTACGACTGCTTGATAGGAACCCAAATAAATCACGAAAGCATTAACTTCATTAACCGTGCGAATATTATTCTTGTGAGATCATGCCGCTTCTTCACTAGGGTGTGCAAAAGATACAGACTTCTTATTTTATAAAAATATATAAATATATAAAAGTTATCATTCATATTAGGTGTTGAGACTATTGTCTCGTAGGAATTATGTAAAGTTTAGTATGGAAAGTTATAGAAATGAGATTGCTATATAATACCAAGTTGTAGAAAGCCTTATCACCACACGTTGCTACTTCAGAGTTGCAAACTAAATTATAAGACAATCTATGTCACCTGGATGGAACGATACGTTGTGATATTACGTACTACACAAATGGCATTACCGGCCCATTGCCGTAGATGACGTTAGCGAGGATTGAGTGGTAACTAACGAGACAGGTGAGGAATCCTAGTGACATGGACGAGTACCGTCTGAATTAAACTGGACGGTATACGATTTACATACAGCGATTAAAACGATACACCGCTACACCTCTTTTGTTGATCAAAAAGATGATTCTACGCCTATTACATTTATACATGCTTATACATGCATTGCTTTTTAAATTCTTACTATTAGTTTACACTCTCATTATAATATATATTTTTATATATCTTCTTCAATTATTATTGTTTGTATGGCCCACGAGCCATCTGATAATAGGTTGAGAGGTGGTCACTGTCGCCTGTGTGTCAGCAAGACCAAAGGTATCACTGACGCCATGTCGGCTAGGAAATGAGAAGAAGGCAAGAACCGGAACACTACGAGTCCCTTGGCGGCTGACCCAAGCAGAAAGATAACAATACCAGTAATAATATGAATGACCTAATAATAATACTGATAGTACTGTCCTTACGCGAAGCCCTACTACCAAGCACGCCCCAATACGGCCAGATTTTTATCCATTCACGCAAGTTAAACATTCAATATGGTCTAAATTTAATACGGTAATGCTGGTTTTGATGTATCAGATCCGCCAAAAGACCGATAAACATTAGATTGAGATCTTCTGTAAAAAAAAACCGTAAAAATTATAAAAGATTCCCATGTCAAAATTTACTGGCCTGAACATTAATGCTAGGCTATAAGCTCAATTAAAATAGGACACAGAGGAAAACTAGCCGAGGCTTGTTAAAAAGATAAAAAAATAAATGAATACCTAGACAATTAAACCGTATTTAAATCGTGAGTTTTACAAATTATCTGAATAAAGCACTCCTGTTTATTAACATTTATGATTTAATTCACACAATTTGTAGAACATTCTTTTGAATGCCACTTAATTAATTAACTGCAAACGTTCCTGTATTGCCAGTTGATTACTTCCAATCATTTGTACAGTTTCAGGCAATTATAGCACTGCGAGCAAGTGTTAATAGCAACGAACCGTCAGCTTATTAGTTATATTTATATATTTTAAAGTTTTGGATAAATATTTGTAAAAATTACTAATGTTTTTATGAAAAAGTTAATTAAACATTCATTGTTATTTTATTTATTATCATTATGAATCGTCAATCTACTTCTATCTGGTAATGAATCCTTTTTAATCCGAAATGAAAAATACTCACTCGTAGGCTGTGGTTCTGTACCCTAATCCGTTTAATGGATCAACGGGTTCGTTGACGCGCCCAACCGTGTATACCGTTATCTTATTGAAACTATGATACGGATACTTAATATATACTTAGTACATGACAATTTTTTTTTTTTTGGCTTTTATCGAATCACGACTGTTTTTTTTTTTTCAGTTTTGTCATAATAAATAATTGGAATTGTATTTTAATCCCTTTGGTTCTCTGACTTTTTTATCCGAAAACTAGTGTTATAGACTACCGCCTCCAACAATGGTTCATATACTTTAGAGTGCATCCGGAATATTGATCTTAAATGTTATAATCATTTATCATGTAAATATTATTATATAAGTATTGATGATATCTATTCATAGATAATTGTAAACATAATTATAACAACCAATGTATTATATTATTTATCAAAATGATTGTTCACATTAATTACGTCACTAGAATCGTTGACGGTAACAGTGAGAAGCGAAAGCTCTGCCCAATTACTTGCTAAATATATAATTTTGTTAGTAAAAATAAGTCGTCATCATTTCGTGGATTCAATTTGTACACACGAGCTTTACCGTCATTTAAGGTATTAAAAATTCAATGTATTAATCACAAACAGTTAAATATATTTTCAATTTTCAGCTGCACTACACTGCCAACTAATGGTACGTGGCGATGTGGGCTTAGATGGTGAAATCCCTTTAGTTAGAAAAAGCCTATTCACTCTTGCTTTAAAGTAATTCATACTGTAATGGGTTGGGAACTTGATGCGGGGACTCAATCCCATTTCTTCGGGATACACGTTGTTAATGACGAACCAAAATCCGTCGTCCGTACCGGAATGATGTTAACGACGAAAGTATGGAAAGGCCGTGCGTGGAATCGTAAATGGAAAGTCGATGGACGAATAAGATCGTATAATTTCTGTACATATTTTTCAAAATATACCCTATAGAATATCATGAGGTTGGCAAATCTACCCATTAGCTCAATATGAATATTGAGACACCGGGTAACAGAAGATCGCGAATATACAGCAGAAATAGTGTTGCGGAGAAAATGGACCCCGGAGGAACTTCCTCCATTAATTGTCATCCTCTATCTTTCTTCTTCTTCATCTTGTCAATTTACCACCAAATTAGACTACTAGCAGTTAAGACTCTGCATCAGCTAATCTGTTGAGTATTAAAATACGATAGGATTTTTAAAATACTAGCCTATTGGTACGTTTATTTTTAAGACGTCTCTCGGAAATCTTCACGTCAAATTATACTATATAATTTTAAATAAAACATACATTGTTGCGGAGTTATTTACTGTTAAATATTTAAACGAATTAGTAATAATAACTGCCACGCCACTGTGTATTATATTATTTAACTTTCTCTTGTCACAATTAATATTCCATTAATTTTAGAGCTTAATGGCATATTTCAGAACGATGGCAAACGATTTCATGGCAGGTCGATGGTGTCTTGAAATAAGGAACAGTCAATGATGTGGGACTGTTGTTGGCAACCAACATTTATTATTTTATTTTATTATATGACAACATGTCATTAAGAATATATTATTTAAAATATTCTAGAAAGGATTGTAAAACGTTAGTTAGAAAATGGACTCAGAACAATATAGTAATCTATTTCAAAATCTTCCTTGTCGAGTTTCTTTTCACTACCTACGACGAATCAAACCCTATTCTAATACGGTTCTGCTTTAAACATTTTGGTCCTTCGAACGGTTTTAATTCTTCGAAACATTTTGGTTTTTCGAAAGAAAAATTATTCGTGGTAGTGAAACAAAATAACTCAACGTGTGTACGAGGGGACGACTTTATTTTCTTGTGTCAACTGCCAAGGAAACCCAGCGTGCCACCGAAAGGAAGATAAGGGAAGTAAACCCGCATAAAAATATGAATATACATATAATAGGATTATTTTCAAAAAACCAAATTTTCGCTCTGTGATGTATTCACACCGTACTGGATGGCCTCCCTGCGTTGACTAGAAAGGAAATTGTCGTCGAAATCGTCCAATCAGCATATAAGACTGCAGATGATTAGACCAATAGTCAGCGTCAAGAGTACAATTTTTATGAATGTATTTTTATGAAATTGATGTTTGGCGTTTTATTATTGATATTTTTTAATTTATATTTTAATTTAATTTGATAAATATGAATATTTTATTGTAATTTTATTAAAATGTCTATTAGCAATATAGACAAATTACTGTCAAAAGTTGTAAACTATGGAGCAAGGTAAACAGGACTCTGATTCAGAGATGTAGGCAGAGGCAAAAGATTCGGTGGAAGCGTTACAAGTTAAAGAAGAAAGACTTCATACCTTGTTTAAAAGGTATGAAGAATTAAACTTTAAATTGATGGAAGTTGGTTATGTGGGACTCCCGATAAACCTAGGGGCCTACCCGCTAAACACCACTCGGGGTTGTTTTTGGCCCTGCGGCCTCTAAAGCTACATCTGACGCGGCCCCCCCTGGGAAGTGGGGGGGGGGTGCTAGCGGTACCCCCTAGAGGGCATCCGCATGTAAAAGTGACACTGAAGGTGTCATCGGTAGGGGACTCGTGTC
>DWPT01001125.1:0-19863 GCA_018251895.1 Agathymus mariae mariae
GACGGAGACGGACGCGCGTGCAGCGTGTATAGCAGTGAGCCGATATAAGGACAGGAAGGAAGTTATAGAACAGTACATAGACGACCCCATAGCCCGGTTGGTAGTGACCCAGCCTGCCGAGCTAGGGGGTCCCAGGTTCGATTCCCAACCGAGGCAGATATTTATGTGACAGAAAAATGTTTGTTCTCGGGCCATGAGAGTTTGTGATGTCATATTTGTGTATGTCCACGTCATCCGCAGCACAGGGGATTGCGGGGTGTATGTGAACATTTGTTATTATTATTATTTATATGTTTAATCATACATTGTATTTAACAACTACGGATTTCCGGAAAGTAAAGCCTAGTCACAGTCTAGTTACCCATTATTAAAATCTCACTCGCGTTCGCATCAAGAAAATTGATCTTGATTATCGCCACATTTTTTAGATGTTCTAACTAGATGATCAAACTGTCGGTAACGTGATCTTTATGTTACCACTCACGACACAATCATCATTCGTTTTAATTTAATAAAACTGGTAATATTTTTTCATGTTTCAATTATTGACGAAAGCCGCATGAAATTCCGTGTAGTTCTTTTTGAGATTGTCGCATCGAGACACAGGAACGAGATACAGATTCATTTTAAGAAAGCATTGGGTCAAAGCATACTGGTAAGGCACTTAAGGTCCGCTATTTCATTTATTTTGATTTAAAAATATTTAATGGTAGCGTTAAAACCTTTTTTAAGGTAATTAAATATACATACATGTATATTTATAGCCTATGTAACTCACGGTTCCTGTAGATTTTTATTAATGCAATATTTTAAGAACCTGGTTAGTTATTCTAAGGATTATTCTTTACATAAAAACACATAAATAATTTCATGGTTTAGTATATTTGTAGATAGATAAATTAAAATGTAAAGTACTTTATAAAGTTCCTACAAACCATATATATATATAGGTCAAATGTTGTCATGCAAATGTGTTATGTTTGTGAGCCGAAAGCATTGCATTAGAGAATGTGCTTAACCCCAATATTACGGAGTTTATAAAATCTCTTGGAGTTTCCCGTAAAGTATATCAAGCAATTAAATACGTCTACCATTAAGATTGTAATTATAGCAACGCTTCTATGTATGTATGTTTTATTTTTTATATAACGAGAATTTTAATGACCGTTCATTCTGTTACTAACGACGGATTTACTCATTGCAAAACTCCAAAGTCCCGTTTCATAACACAATCTGAATGTTTGAGGTTTTTCTATGTTTCAGTGAACGCTAAATTATTTCACTAAGTTATGTTTTTCTTGATATTTCGATGGTAATACGACGTGACGTCTTTCAAGTAGCCAATCCATTGCTTCCATTTCGACGGCGACTTGTTGATCGTAGGCGTTAATAATTTACCATAAAATGAATTTTAAAAACAGTCAGGTCTGAATCGGACTTGTGTGACGTAAGAAATGGTCAATTATCGTATACCTTTTAAACTATAGATTTTTGAAAAAATATAAAATGTATTTGCGTCTTTCACCACAATACCTTTCATCTGTCATATTTGATTTTTTTATCATTTCCATAATCGAACGAGTCGTTATTGGGCCGCCTGTACTAAATGTAATGTATTAATTTCGTTAGATTCAAAGAAAATTGCGCGTAACAGATGGATAAACACGCGAATTATCTATTGAAGGTTATCTTTTTTTCATCCGATCAAACCTATTTTATGCAACCCTCAAAACAGTAAGAATTAATTTCTTAGTACGAAAGTACCGAATGCAAACTCGGTAACAAAATTTAAATACCCCCCTCAGCTGGAGCCCCCTACTGAAGTAACAGGTTAAAACATATAAGTTGATGTCAAGAGAGATTTGTAAAGATTTTTTAAATACAAGAAATCCGACGAGGAATGTTTTGAATCTGTCATGAATCTTGAATCTAACATTAGCTTGCTTACATAAATAATGAACGCAATTAAAATCGTTTCTGAAATAAATGCATTAGTGCAGCGTTTCTCAAACAGATGATTTCACAAGTCCGGCTATTTGCATGCCTTACTTTTCGTAGCTCGCTTAATTGTAGATTTTCATTCAAGAGTTAGAACTGTCATCAGTTAAGTTAGATATTAAATGGGGACTCTATTTGATGTTTCCCGCTTTAACTTAACATTTCATCGCTAATGTGAAAAAAATATTGACAGAATGTTTTACATTTCTCATTACCAGTTTCGAAGGTGTAATTTTAGTATTACGTCATGACTGTAACTATATTACGTTAGCTTAAGTCATTGACAATCAATCAATTGACAATCAGTCAATCGTGACATGTCATTTGCATATAACAGACACCGGTATTGCTTCACTTATACTGTCTGGAGTTTAAAATGGAATTTATCTTCCACATTTTGTGTTAAATATTATTTGCTTTCTAAGCATGATTGATACAAAAAAAAAAACTAAATAATATAACAAAAAAAATATATGTTAAAAATTGCATTTGTCATATTGGAGAAATCGCTGAATTAATTATTATATTTCAATAACAACATACAGGACTACAATAGTATTATCTTATGTTGAGATCTGGTTTCATGTTTTTATTGAGCGACCGGACGACCGACGATGCCCGGTCTCGGCTTACCATTTGGGAAACACTGCATCAGTGAATTTCCTAACACTTTCCCGCCAACGACCGAACGCAAATGGCCGCCGCGCCATAGATAACGTTACCTCTTTAGAACTTTAAATGTAGAACTCTACTACTGGTTTTGTAAAGTTCAATTTGTACTGATAGGTTAAGCGTTGAAATTTACGCGTGTTTTTTGTTTTCTACTCTATTCTCATTGCGCTAAGATTTAAATCATAATGGCGGGGTTTGAAGGCATGTACGCCGCAAAGTAATATGAGACCTAGTTGTTTTACGAGTTTGGTCCAAATTAGTCTGGCGTACGTTATTCGTAACCTACTTTTTAAATTGATTGTGATGTATACGGCGCGAGTGATGAATTGGGTTTGTGCTAACACATTTTATACGCAAAGTGCTCGAATCTATAAGTTTTTGGGCGTTAATTTACTTTTCATTAGTCACGGTACGAGTGGATGTCGTTTTTATGTTTAAATGGGTTTAGCCCATTAGTGACTCGACCACCGATTTCTCGGCATAATCGAGAAGGCTTGCGAGCATGCGATGCGATCAGGGTTATCGGCACGTTCCGGCGTCGGAGCTTCCGACGTTTAGGTTAGCGTGTGGTCTGCAGCACTGAAGCGCTACATAAATTTTGCAACTAGCAGTCACTCGTCTAGGTGGCGATGGCCAAAGCAGCTTAAGTCAGTCGATCGCTTCTATTGACACGCCGTGTCGAACTGTGAACGCTTCGTACCATTTGAAATTTGGTATGTTGATTTGATTTTTAAACTTTGTAAAATGTCTACTTTGGTTTGGTGGGTAAGCTCTTAAGAAAAAAAAATTGGTTACAATGTCGTAGTGTTGGTTTGGATATCCGAAAAAAGTTATATGTACAACACAACATATTATCACAACAATGCTAAAAAATAAAAACATTAGTAACGTTTAACTTATTATTTTAACAGTAACTTGAATTCGGTACATTTAAAAAACTATTTAATTTTTACCTCCTCAAGATCAGCCTTTTTTGACAGGAGACCAGCTAACAGATGATCTTTTATGATAGAAAATTAACTTTTTTTATAATTCAACATTATAATGATATTAGGTGTTAACTTGAGAGGATTGTGACGAGTACCTGTACCCCGTTACATCATCTCTAATTTTAGTCAGATCACAGCCAGCTCCAGTACCAAAAATAGCAGCCGGAATTTTCCAAAATTTAACTGCGCCATCGTTTCATCTAGTTCCTAACAGATCAGTCCCCAATTAGTGCAAATCAAATCACACAAATATATACCGTGACGATTTATTTAATAGCTGTGGACAAGTATGAGTGACGGAAGTATCTTCTTAGCCGAAGCGCGCAGTATCCGCAAGCGGATATAAATATGGAACTGTGGTAATGGACAGTTATTTACGGACATGTCCACCGTCGCGTGAGGATGTGTGTGACGGAGCGGCGCGGCGGCGTCGGTGTTACCGATACAGGGAAAGGATTTCGTTACCTTACAATATTATCAATTGGCTTAGCTGGCATTAAGTTTGATTCTAAACAGGTATCCACGATGAATAGATTTAACTAAAAATTTACTTATAAATATCAAAAACTATACAACAATAAACGCATTTAAAATTCGTCACTATTGGCTATTATTTGCTTTTGACCGACAATGTTTTCGTACACAATTTCCTCTACCGTATCTCAGTCTAATATTAGTGCAAATTTTCCATTCCTCTTTTAAACTTGCACTCCTTCCATTGTCTAGCCCTCATCGTATCGTTTGGGCTGGTTACAATCTCCAGTCGTTATACAAATGTATTGTTCAAAATAATATTAGGCTTATAATGATTGATATTAATGAACTGTATAGTAGAAGTTAAATTAATAATTAATACACCATAATAATGGTAGAGAAAGTGTATAAGTACTATTTGTATTATTAGCGACTACGATTTTCTGTGTTCCTTAACAAATAAATGATTTGATTTGAATATTCATATCCGTATCCGACACGGTGCAGTCCCTCAATGCTCTGGTATAGGGTTGTCGCACGTATTGCATTGCGTATTGATGACTTTTAAAAATATAGTCCCCAAGTCGTTTCTTGGTTTGAAACTCAGCTTGTAACAACGCTGCAGCCGCTTTCACCCAAGTTGGTTTTAATGATATTAAACCATTATGACTTGTGAGCCGCGGGTCGACGTGTAGCAGGGAGCCCTCATTTCTATGAAGGTCTTTGAATGTACTAAAACTAGTCAATACGACCGTCAAATATACGAGTGTTAAGCAATTTATCTACAGTTTTAGAAACAGATACCCACGTATCGTTGAGTAATAATATATTAAAAATTGTCCATTGTCCCAATTGTCTATTGGGGTGTAAGGGGCTCCATCCATCCTTGAATAAAAGCTGTTCTCCCCTATTTGTTTCGCTCCTTGCTGAACCTGTCCCTCTTGTTGTAGGTCGCCGAACTCTGTACCAACTAGTGTAGTCCCGACGGTACTCGCATGATGGTCGGTTAGTTTCTCCAACAGGCTAGCTAGCACCCTCCTTCTAAAATCGACTTTTAAATGTTTCATATGTGTTTCGGTCGCATTGTCGGAGAGCCAGTAACAATGCGGGTCCTCCTCTTCTTTTTCGGTCGACAGCACTTCGGTGATGCGTTTGATGTTAATTATGAAAAAATATAACCTATACGTGTGCTCAGTCAGTCAAGTCAAATAAAGCGTTGGCAATTTCAGCCATGTAGATGTTTCAATACTAAATCATAAGAGCTGAATTGCCAAAAAAAATTTTTTTGAATGTTCTTAATATCCCTGCATGAATTTATTTTCGAAAACTCTTGAATCCGTATCTATTTGTTTGTATTAGCGCAAACATTGGCGGGACTAGGGTTTTAGAACAAGCCGAACAACGATAGCCCAGTTGTGCGGTGTCGTACAACCCGGGACCGATGGCGCGACGAGACGAACACTGCATATGACATACGTACATTAATATAAATAAATTCATAATTTAATATGATCCGTCAGAGTGACTATTGCCTTTACTAAAATACCTACAGTTATGTAAATCACTATAACCAAATGTATTTCAAACGTTTTTGTCGCTCGCAAAAAATATGCAATATATTCCAATAATGCAATATATTTGAATGTGAACATCGTACCGTTCACTGGGTTTTGTATGCAGATCTATTAAATTGTCATTTATTTGATTTACTTATTTGAGAAATACACAAATTGGGAGTCGGTTTTGGCCAAAAAATTAACTTTCTTTCTCACCTTCTTCTCATTTCTTAGCCCACAACGCATCAGTGATACCTTTGGCCTTGCTGATGTCCATCAGTGACGGTTACCATCAGATGGCTCGTCTGCTCATTTGTCAGCTATTACCATAAGAAAACTGTGTTTCCGGAGCAAATCTCAAAGAATTAACCCTTTTCTCGTCGATCAAAACTTGAACACACTTTAAATTTAAATCCTCTCAAGGACCAATTACCTCCATAATTGTTTAACTATAAAACACTGAATCAAACTAAAATAATAAAAACAAACAACACTCTTCAATTCACTCTCAAACAACCCGAATGATTTGTGAAGTGAAATCAGTAATAGAACAGTACGAGAATAACGTTCACTTCACTGCGTAGAGTGCATAGCTAACTTCAGAGCGCAAGCCAGGCTTAATTTTTAATAGTAATTGCTATATAAACATACAAGATTCTATCTATAGTTTGTTAGGCTTGACAGTGGGTTAGAAAGAGAGATACGATGCTTGTTCGAAAGCCAGATTGCAAGTCAAAGCGTGCGAACGAGATAGATCTAGCTTTCCGAGCTCTCGTTGCTGAATGATGAGCGGAGCCGGCCGGGCCACGTGAGATACGTAACCATAACTGAAGTTTGGTTTGCAGTTTAGTAATACTACACAAATGTGTAGGTATAATGTTGCAAAATACATCGCAAGTAAGTCCTTTCGGCTTATAGGAAAAGACCGTCTCTGAGCGCAAACACCAACTTTCGATTTACTACACACGTTAAATATGCATTTCTGTACAAACATTTCCCATTACATGTCTTAGTTAATTATCCAAAATTCCTTTTTAAATAACTGAATAAATATTGTACAAAATTTCAAATCTTTCCAACTACCTCTATGAGTTGTGTAAAAATTGAAATTTATCCGATGTTAGTTTTTACATGTTGTATAAATGTATAGTATTACGTAGTACGTAGTATGGAACATAATGAACAACTAATGTAAAATGATGTCAGTCCAGTTAGGGTCGAATATACGAAGGAAATCTTCTCAACTGCTTGTAGATTTGTAACGCGGTATTACATATGCATGGGCGTCCCTGAACGGTTAATAATTCACTCGTTAAGTTGCGCGTTACCGTGTAGGCAGCCCTACCTGTCTGACGTGCAGTGTCGACAACTACGTGTTCTCGATCGCGTATCCGAAATGAAAACTTAATTAAAATGGAACGTTTATAAACTTATGTAAACATGCGACGTTCTAAACTACGGTATGGTGATACATGTAATTATGTAGTTTTTATATTTTAAATGTAAATTGGTTGAAAGATCGTTCGAATAGGCAGTGAGTTTTGTAACAGTGGTAGAACACGCTGCAGGCGACCACGAAATGTAATGTCATTTCGCTTATGTTGCCAGCGTCGAGAGATTGCTCGCTGTTGCGGTAAATTTGTAATTCGGGGTGAAAATGGAAACAAAATATTATGTAATTGCGTTGCAGTGTCGTGTGTGGTCAATGTAGTGCTATTATGAGTATATATATATATATATATATGAGTGTGTGTAAATTTTTCTTTTTGGCTAATTACATAGTGCGTAGTTTTTTGGGTTTCAATTGTTGATGGGATAAATTATTATGTAGCAGGTGACTGATTTGTTCGTCGTTTGTGTACAAACACGCCACGAAAAAGGCTTTTTACGGTTTATAGGCATAATTTAGTTCTGTATTATTATGGCAAATGCAGGCAAGTTACAAAAGGTCTAGTGTCATCTTCGCACATTCATGTTATTAGTCTGAATTGCTAATATTTTTACTAAAACACATTTTACAGGAACTTTACTACGATGCACAAGTACCGGGTATTTGAAATCATTTACAAATTTTTATTCTGAATGAAAAAGGTCGAACGCGAATACCTATGAGTCACTGCCTCCAAGATCTCATAATACGGTGTGCTTCTTAGTTTTGTACGTGAAAAAACAAACAATCGATTTAAAACTTCTTAATGAGATAATATTTCCTTCTCTTTATTTTCAAGTGTTAAATTGATTCATGTGACCTGTAACTGAGAAACAAAGTTTACACAGAGTAAGATTCTACGAATATCATAATCGATTCGTGAATGAAATTTGTGAGAGCAAAACTATGGCATTATTATATAATTCAGTGGGACAAAATTGTACCTGATGAAACATACAAGCAAGAAATCCAAAAAAAACCTTTTAAACTAATCATGTTGGAAATTTAAGGCTTGCACGACGGCAACCCAGTGTAACTGCGCCATTGCGCGTCCTCCTACGTCACGCGCAGTCGTGCGACACGAGCGGCTAATGTCAGTAAAACATAAATAAAACAAAAGGAACCTACGGATTCACCCTAAATAGCTCCGGTAGCGCCTATTTCTGGTTTAAAATCGCTTGTTAAGCACGAAACTGCTTCCATCGGGTACAAAACGTTTCGTAACTGCCTATTGTACGGACATTTGAACACGCTTTAGTGATCCAGTGTTGAATATTATTAGAAAAGTATAAAAGTAAGTGTTTTAAGGATTACGTGAAATTAAAAAAAAGTTGGTGTGGCAATTGTCTATGTGTCGGCGAAGGTTCAAAAGCTGTCGATGAAGTGCAACTTTCAAATTTAGTGACCCACTTAGTTTGTGTTGTAGTTGTGACGTCATCTGCTGTGTATTATTAAATTTGGAGTTTATGATAGAATGCGGTTTGAAGTACGTATTGATTGATCTTAATTGGATTGTATCAAGGTTAACTTGTGGTTTGTTTTACATAGAGTAACTGGCTGTGTAGCAGATGTTGCATTGGCCGGTTCCGCTAATTGTTTTGTTAAAAAAAAAGTTGTGACAGGCGCGCGGTAAAAAAGCAAATTTAATAATTTATTGTCGACCATTCAAAACGGGCATAAACAAATAAAAATGTCATAATTTATTAATTAAATTAATTTCAAAGTTTACATGTAAACGCTCACACGCGCAAAATTATTTCCTATGTCATCAGTTGAGACATGACAAGTGAACAAAGCGTGAGAATAAACATTTCTCTTTTGCTTGTCTGCATCAGTTAAGCATCGAACTCGAGACTACACTTGTCCAGCACAATCACTATCAGCTACACTTCAAAGTGTTATTACATTTTCGTCTGTCTCTAGAAATTTATAATATTTTGGTAAGTCTTATGAAAAAACGACTAATGGTCATGAAGTATAATAAGCGATGAATCATTAAACAGTTATATATGTATATTCCTTCACTAATTTTGTTCGTGTGATTACACTATCATGAAAAGTTTTGAATTCAAAATTATTTATTCATATTAATTTCTTGTATGTCAATTTTTATGAGTATATCTATTTTGGAATCGTTAGACATTATACATATATAAAGAGTTATATGTAAACATTCTGTAATACAATAGTATCATGAGTTACTGACAGAAGTAAAATAGTTATTCTTCCTGATGCAAAACAACATTTCTATTGTAAAATAGGACTGCTTTATAGGGCTTAAATCCTTATCTATGTACTGCTTATGTAAGTATTACAAGCACAGGTAATAACAGATATTACTTGAAAATATGGTTGACTTTATTAATCCACAATAAGTAATGATCGGGTAAGATTGTTCTATATAAAAATGATATTTTGTCAGCCAGGCAGTACATTAAATTTTTTTTCCATCACTACAACCGATACTAGTTCAAAATTCACAACTAAATACAGACTCTATCTGTATTTTTGCGGTTTAACCTAAATGTAGTCAGAACAAAGTATGAAAGTTGTTCTTAGCATCCCACGTTAATAATTAATACACATGCTAAAGTTCCAGTAGTGGAATTCCTGTGTCACTGATAATGTTGAAATCCCAGACTAAATACCAGAGAACAATCCTTCAATTACTATAATGTCTGCTCCAGCAGGGACTCGCTCGTAGAGCTGGTTCACTCTTGTTTAAAATTTAAATTGATGTCAATCAATCTGTAAAGTTGAAATAAACTCAATGATGAGTGTTAAATGCTGTGTGAGTCAGGATTTGACTGTTTGGGAAGCGAGTGGACAAGGATGTCAGTGCAATCCACTTGTTCAAATATCATTTTAAATTCAGAATATATTTGTTCATATAGGCATTTATCAAAGACTTACAGAAACTTCATTCTTCTCCAGAGTCAGTTAGTGGGGACGATATCACCCACTACACATCAATAAAATTATGGGAATATATTATTCGTATTTGACATTTTTTTGTTTTACAGCTCAATTAGTGTTCCAGTCATATCTGGATTGTGATACTTCAATTGAGTACAATGATTTACTTCACTCCAGCTTCATGAGATGTCCTAAGTAAACTTTGAGACAACATAGAGCTAGTACTTTACATAATGATAAGCTTGTGCATCGTTCAAGCATACACATTACCTCGATTGTTTCCAGTACTGAACTTCTATTCAATGTTTGTTGAATTAGATAGTTTTTAATTATAATTAAGTTGCTAGACAGACATGAGGCAGCACAGGTATCACACACGGGTGGTCTAGGTGACTCTATACAAAAGAGCATAGTTATTTCCAGTTTTATGTCTAGAACACGGAGATTTTTTTTTACTGTAGCTTATTTGTGACTTATTAGGCTCGAAGGACGAAGGAAAGTTTATTTAAATTGCAATAAACACACAAAGTTCTATACAGCGTGAAGTTGCAAAATCTTGTCGAAGAATAATTTTCATGGCGTATTCAATGATACTGAATACCTTATAATCTGATTGCATAATACCTACAAGGCTTACAACACGGTCGCTCATCGATGGGGATAACTTTTGTGCCATTAACTAAGGTTCTGTTTGTCGTTGAAGTCTGTCATTAAATTCGGTTTTGGGATTGTTTATTAAAGTAATTGAATCCTTTTTATTTTGCATCAATATTAATAGTGACACTGGACACTGGTCATCACAACCGAGTGATTCGATATTTACGCTGATGTTTCCAGGCGTTTCTTACATTTATATGTATTCATCTAAATCACGTATCAAATTTAGAATCTTCCTATAAGAACGAACAATGTCAAAGTGCGGTGGCGCAGGGAAACTTCTTTGTTTTGGAAGTTACATATATTATTTAACACTATTAGCTGTGTAGCCTAGTAGTTTGAACGTCACGGCACGTCTCCTGATTCCAAGATCGAATCCTGTTAGCATCTGGATTCTAGGAGACTTGCATATCCTGCATCCCAGGTGTTCTCAGAGTTCTCCGTAACGTTCTGAATGGTATGTTAAGTCTGTCGATCGAGTGAGAGGAGACCAGCAGACGGACGATTATTGGTATTATAATGACTACGAGACATTAGATTAACACCATCTTTCCATACCATACCGTACATGCGTTAAAATATGCACAATCCAAAAGTAATTAAGTTCAAAATCATATAGCGTGTTCGATTTTCGAACAATAAGTAAATACTTAGCAGTACTTCTGTGTTATTTCGGTGTTCGAACTGTAAGTATCTCATCATTGCGTCACCGTTTAATGTACGAAGCACGTTGCATCACCGTACACAGTCGTCCCATCGTGTCCTCGATACCGAATGTTACGAAGGAATATCAGAGTAGTAACAAAGGCTTATTGAACTAAAAATTATGGCTCTCTTTATTAGTCTGTCTGCTTGATTTGCCGATCTGATAGCTATGGATAAGAATGGTTTGTTCGATCGGCAAGGAATGTCTTGTGAGGATGGTCTATATTATGTGTTGGGTGATGTGAAGTGGGAAATTTGCCAGTCGTTTTAACTTAAAGGCCTGTAATCAGGTCTCAGGCTCAAGATTGGTTTTTAATTATGTCCAAAATTACAATCGTAATTTAAAATAAAATGGGTCTTAACATTCATCTCGGATCTATTAAGTTTGAAGAAGGTCAGAATAGTTATGCAGGATTCAAATAATACGCGCAAGTCGAATTGGACGTTACCTGTGTACTGATAGAATAGACACGTAGAGGATGCGATTAACGGAAATATTACAATGGGGCGACGATCTTCTTTCTGTCATTCGTTACCAATAATAGCGGTTACGCTGGAAAATACTGACTGTAGAGTGGAGTAGCTGGAGAATAATTGCGATGAGTCTAAACCATTTTGAGACGACTGATCCTACACGGAATCAGAAGTGGAAACAATAGAGCAGTCGATGTACGTTTAGAACATTTCCAAAACTTTTTGTGAAGTTGATTTGAGTTTTAACATAAATATGTAGTTTAATGATCTTACACTGTTTAATTACGGCATTACCATTTTGTACGGGCCGTCAATTTTATTAATCTGTTTCTGCTGCAGTCAAAATAAAGAGGCGTGGTAACTTGTATTCCAATTGTATATTGTGTCATATAGAAGAGTCGACAGCAATCGAAATACGCGAGCTGATATATGAATAACATAGGGCGTTGTAGTTCCGCTCCCGTTTCTACCGAGTCGTCTGACGTTTGGATGGTCGACTGGGCGGCTCCCAGCGACATTACCTCGACCCTGTGACCAGATCTACGGTGACGCGTGAAACGGATTCACAATCATAGAAAGCTGCTTGGATATTTTCTGAGAAATTACAACCCATGTGTTTGTCTATCCGTATGAAATGTTTAAATTCAATATAATTTAGGTACTTTGTAAACACACTCATGCACGTTAACTTTTTGCTTCGAGGAGAAGAAACGGCGAACGTTACTCCTCAGCACATCTTTTAAAGAAACCTGGAACAATTGACAAGTATTATCTTGTTATTTATACAAAATATTATCTGTTCAGTTCACTATAAGCTGGGCTGTATCACGTCCCTTGGAGGTTCCAGTGGGTGAACACCGAGCCCCATAAAAGAACACTGAACCTGTTTAAGGCGGTATGATGACGTAACCGAATTGTGCCTATTTCTTGTTACAAGATGGTCTGTACCACTTATCTGAGTATACAACATTTCTTTTTTGTGTAAATACTAAATTACTATAAATATAACGGCAGGCTACGGTGAGTATACATAATTCTTTTCATTTGTCCCTTAAATATTCACGTGACTTTAGCTGTAATGGTTGTTTTCTGCAATTACATATATCTCTATGAACACGTCGTCACTACCCGCGTATTATTTACAACGTGCAGGGGTTTAATGTTTATCTATCAAGCTTGGTTGTTCTTGTAGTGGGTGGTACACGTGTGCGTTCGTTATATCTCAGTTGTGTATGCCTATGTCACTCCTAATAGCCGATCAATGTGTGTGTGTGTGTTGTCGTTGGACGGAATCCTCGACGAGCGCGGCCTATTGTATTTAATCACTTTTTGGTTGAATCTCTTGGCATCTACACGCTCAGATGCGATGACGAAGGAGACCCCGTAAGTAGGCCACGCCATAAACTAAGCTCGCAGCCAAATTCTCAGCGGATCGCAAGCCAATACGTAGTTGAATGAGGCAACGCATGCTGGCGCCAGGGACGACCCGGTGGCCTGTTTATGGTAAATGGTCAGTGGGTTACTGCGGTGTTAGAATTTATTCATTAATCCGAAACCGGTTCCGCACAGGTTTCGAACTTTTGTTCTTACTATGTTGTTTAAAAGATGTGCTGAGGAGTTTCTTTCGTCGTTTCTTCTCGATGTTAAAGCACCTGTCCGAAACGGTAGGAGAAGCAAAAAATGACGTGCATAAGTGTATTTACAGAATACCTACATGATTAAATGGTTTTGAATTTGATTCCCTACCCGCACTCGGCCAGCGTGACGAACTTAAGCATTAATACCTCTCAGCTTGAGTGGAGGTCCGAGCCCAGCAATGGGCCAAACATAGTTTGCAATGGGTAAAAAAGAAACAAGTCAACGGCTCTCGCTTCGGTTTGGAAAACATCGAATTACAAACCGTATTCGCCGCATCGTTGCTATTAATCTTTGTCCGGCGCTTCGTGGTTTATATCAATTTATTGTTTGACGTGTTGGTTTTTAAGGTACATTGAATTATAAAACAAAATACGATAAGTAACAATAGTTACACACTAGCAGATATCTATTGTACACTGGCCGTGTTGGGGCGGGCTCGAATAAATAGTTTATTCTCCTCGATGCTACAGCACCTTTTCGAAACGGTAGTAGAAGCAAAACATGATTTTGAATTTGAAAAGAAAAAAAATTGTATTAAGAAATTTTTAACTAAATTGCCCTCTAAGTTTTATGTCTTTTCTCGTGGGAACTGATCCGTTTGCCGACATACAGTGTTTATAATTCTGCGTCATACCGTTACAGACAAACAACATGTTTTGCGAGTACCCTAAAATCTTTAGTGTAGGTATTCGGAATCAATTTTATATTTGGTTTAGACATTAAATCGTTATATTGAGATAGGCAAACCAGTTATTTGAAACTCGCTGATCGAAACCTTGAAATCACTTGTGTTGAATTTTTCTAAAAATGTGTTTTAAGTTAAAATATCAGTTGAGTTAAACTTAGTGCGCTTTACCAATCAAGGCTATATCGTCATATCGTTAGGGGATAAAACACTGACTTGTAACAAGAAAAATAAATGTCACTGACGGTCAAACCAACAGTTCTATAATGACAACACAGCAGGCTCCGGGTCAAGGTTCCAGCGGTCGGAGAATACAGCATGCCCGCGCTGAATCGATATTCGCACGACAAGGCCGACCTCTGCCTCCAGCTGGTGTATTATTAAACTATTCACACGTTTTACCGGCGACTTCCCTCGCTACTGTTTTTGTGGTTACAGAATGTACCCCTATATCTACGGATAAAAAAAAATGGATATCTTTAAAGCGCGAAACTTTGTCCCACGTAAGGCGGACTCCATTTGACCGGTTCTATTCGACACTTCTAACGCTTTGTGGTTTCTCCGCATCAGTACAAGTGTACGTGTAGGTAAAGCATTTAAATACAAGCTAGTCTTTAAAAAACGTTTTTTTTTTCTATTAGTTTTTTCATATGCTTCTCAGCAAATCTTTTTGTTTGACATCTATATCGTCGGTTTATCAAATGCTTAAAAAAATAACTAGACCGTCATCTTGGGCGCTCCGCCATTTCCGTTAAAAATGGCGTCACTTAGCTAACAATGCATTGTCATCGAAACCAAGCGTGTATGCAAAATTTGAGCTTATATTTGGCTTAGGGAAACGGCTGGAAAATTCATTAGCAAGATTTGTTTGGTTGTTTGTTGAACAAACATAATTAGATAAATAAATGCATGTAAAAGAAAACATACCACTAAACTTTTGTTAATGACGCCATTTTGTTTTTCGTCTTCTTTTCATTGCACAGTAAGTACAGGTTGGCCGTGTTTAACCTCAAAAACTTGCCGTTACCCTCTTCATCGTAATACCCTCTTTTATTTTTGTTCAGGTAGCTATATATCGTTATCGCCAACATGCAACGTGGCAGCCATGGATGGTGGGCTGGTTGTCCGTCGTTTGTTAAATAATGACCACAACGGTGACGTCATCACACCACTCGTTTGAGGTGCTGTCTTGTTATACAACAACGTTGAAGTAGTTCATCAAACGTAAGAATCATGTGTGTATGTTTGGTTGGATATGTAACTATCTAGGCCGGTTCGAGGTCAGATATACACGATAGATATTTTAATAAAAATAAAGAAACGTCTTCAACTTGAACATGGTGAATTTCCTGGTTTTATCTCCAATTTGCTTTCCATATACCACCGCCATTCTTTGTAAGTTTTAGTTATAATTACTATCGTGTACATAATCTTATGTTAGGTGAATTTCGTATTCTATTTGAGGAATTGATATCTTAAAGCTTAAGAAGAAAAATAGTGACGTTCGTCTGTACTAATAATAAGTATCAAACTGATCGCTTTCTGTGCATTATGGATATATGAGAAAAACTATTAATAGCGGCTTTTATTACCGCAATGGAACACAAAACAATAGTTGTTATAATTTTTGTCTGATTTTTTTGTTTGTCTGTGCGTTTGTTCCTGCTAATCTCAGAAACGTTCATAAATAAAGAAGTTATGAATTACATAATATGTATAGGGCATTTCCTCATAAATAAAACTTAATAATTTTTATTTGGTTTGATAATTTATTTTGTACAATTTGGTATTTTCGTGTCATTGACGACAAGATTGACCAACTGTACCGTTGAATAAAGCAAATCACGGCAAGTCGGTGCGTGGCACCTGCTTCGATAGTAGTAGATTGTAGGGCTTGCTACATCTACTCCACATCTCCTAGGAGGACCATTCGCGCGTAGTACACCAGTTTCAAGACGCGTGACATCCTGAACTTGACCTTTGAGACCGATCGATACTGGCACATCTTAATACTGACGCGCTACACTGCAAATAGTACCCCATCGATACTGTGATAAGGTTGAGATTTGCAGAGTCAGGAACTTTTCAGATAACAGAAATTCTAGTCTAGTGCTCCAGTGCGATGTAAGGTCGCTCGGTGCTATCGCAAGATCCGACGCAGAATATGCAAGACTTGTCTAGGTTTCTTGTTGGCGGACTTTGAATTTTACTTACTTTCCGCAAATTCATCAATTATATGCCCAAGAGGTCGTCGTCAGTATGACATGCTTCCGGCAAGGGACATGTCGCGAGGTCAATTGTTCAGCTGAGATGATATTGTTTATGTCAATAACTAACAACTCGCGGGCGTCTCTGATTTTGAACGGTCAACACCGATCATAAACGAGGGAACCGCGTGTTAATGGCGCTACGAAACTGCGACAAAATATCTATAAAGCATTTAAAGATTGATTATAGGACGCGAGTGGTAGCTAGCCAGAAGAACAAAACCCTACTACCCCGCACGACCCATCGGGTTGAGCTAGATCATACATTCCACGTTTAGTAGAGAAGGCCATAAGTCAAAAGACATTTAATTTTTTTTAATAGAGGTTTAAATTAGCTGAAGCGTAGAATCCAGTGGTCAGATTGTGTCAGATGAAAACTCAAATTCAGCGCGCGACGGTCTCGTGATGTGGTACCTAAGAACGCAAAACAAGGTAGACGTCAAATTGACAATGCTCATTTGTCATTTGTGTCTGTCAAATGTCAACTGTCAGGAGTTTCTCGGAGCCTCGCCATGACCGTGAGGTATATCGAAATATAGATAAAACAATAAATCGTGAGTACTGATTATAGTTAAAATTTATAATGTCCCGCAATGGTATAAGTAGCGACTTCTAACAGGAGAAACCGTTGCCTATTATTGTTCAGCAGGACGCACCACGGGAAGCGGAGGTTGGTGCGATGTAAAAGTGGATCAAGCCCCTCACACCCCAGACACATTTCTTGTCACCGGTGCGTGAATTCAACCAACTCAGCTGACGTGGTGCGCGTTGTGACCTTAGCTTGTCTCTTAACCTGAGTCCGGCGCTGACACGGCCATATTACGACTGTGGATATCAAACTGATACTATTTCTTTGCACTGCTGTTTCTAACTCCTCATTCGTGGTAATGCACGCGTACTGATTTCAAGCTTAAGATTGTTTTCTAAAGCGTGGCGAAGTCAAGTATTTAACAAATGGCTATAATTACATCACGCTTCCCTGATCTCTTAATCTACCCTCCTAAGTTAATCATTTGAATGATGTGACCTCAATTATTGTCTAAAATGATATCGTATTAGCAGCAGACTGCAACCTTCCAATACGTGCCGGCTGACTGAGACACGTGGCGCGTGGGGATGCCTTGAGCGGGGTGGCAGCTAGGGTTGTCAACTTGTAACGAATTCTGCGACGTACCCTCAATTTTCAATTTTATAATTTCAACTTTGTATGCGGTGATTTTACTGGACCATAATTACCAAAATCCGTCCAATTTTAAATAGTTTAGATTTTTTTTGCATGCAACAACATCCCGAAGCAGACATATTCGATGCCCATCGAGATAAAAACAAGACTGTCTATGAAATGTCAGTTTATGGAACCTTTAACGATGTCAATCGTCTGTTTTTTTTTTTCTTAATAAAGTAAGCGTATGTATATATATTGTTGCTACAATGATCAGTATGTGTTCACAAGAACCACAGGTTTGAACGCCATACGCTATTTTTAATGAGCATAAGTAGTTTTATAACTTGCGGTGTTCACCTAAGGATATTTATACATACCATAATTACGTAACTTTCTGGCCTCACTTTTCGTATATTTAGTCATTCGACAACCCTAGCAGTATCTCCCTGTACCGCTGTACTGGCGCTCTGGTGCAAGCGACTAACTGTGGCGGTTGATCATACCGCTACCCTCGATATACTAGGAATACGTTGTGTTGGTTTGATAACAACGCCAAGCGCTTCTGGTTTTTACTTTGTTTTTTCCTTTCCACCAAGGACGTTATGGAGCTCCGTAACCGTAACCGAAACTATCGGAAATCCAAAATAAAAATATATCCCAAAGCGTAACCGGATCCGATAAAAAAAAATCTGATAATTTCGGATAGGAGCAGAGTCTACAGAAAACACGTTATCACACGTTCTCGCCGGCCGATACAAGACACTAGCCGCGTCGTTCCCATTTAAGACGGATATTATTGTTTATTTTTAAGGTTATTATTTTTTCGGTATGACATAATACCTAGAAATATAGTCAATGTTTGTTAATACACTATATTATTTTTCCAAGTTGCAAATCATCTAATGTCCATATCAGAAAGAATTTCATATCCGGAACCGTAACCGAAAACGGTAAAATATTATTCATATATCCAGATCCGAAAGTTCATATCCATACATCCCTAGTTTCCACCGTTCTTAGACTTCCATTGGCGTTTGCCAAGAACTGCTAATACGTCATGGTCAGTTTACTCCAGAACAAAGCACTTTGTATAGGTAGATAAATTACCTTTTAATGAACCACTACACAATGTAGTAATTAAACTAAATAATTATTTCCCATGTCGGTACTTACGTAGGAATCCTATTCAAACCTTGTGAAGCCGTCAAGATGGCTCCGGTTGAAATCGCTGCAGCTTGTCACTTACCCGTCGCTCGATCGAAGCGGAGGGTGGCGCCGGGCGGTGCGGTAGGTGGGGGTGGTGGGAGTGACGTTAGCCGCGACCTTGGGTAATTACTCAGCTGTTTGCGCTGTATCGGTTAAATTTTGCCAGTATACAATTGTTGACGCTGTTGAGGCATCGGAGTGAACAATAGCTTGGTGCCTCGGAGGGCACGCCGCGGTCGTTGCAGATTGTATTATTACATAGCGATGTGTTAACTGCAGGCCTTCCAGCGGTCAATGTAGCGCACGCATTGTGGTCCACTTATATAATAATATACAAGTAACCGCATCACAAGTATTAATTCTACTTCTCACTTTAATTCTTATCCCTCGGGAACGGATCCATGATATGAGCTACTAAATGCGAAGTATCGTCCAAATTTGTGGCACGTGGTCATAACATAGTCTAACTATATTAAAATTGCCAAAATATATTCTATGTACAGATTCGAACTCGGTACAATTTTATTATCGGTACAGATTCCAACCCCAGATGTTGAGTATCTTCGTGACTTTCATCCAGTACGGACACAGCCAGACCCTCCTTCTGTTATAGTTAATAGAACGTTTAGGGCTATTGGTACAATAACACTAGTCATGAAGAACTGTGCGTGCGTGCGTGCGTAGATGCCTACGTGCGTGTGTAAAATATCCGTTCCGACCGGGAATCACACATGTTACTCGACGCGTGTACGTGTATCGTGTCATCTTCCAACTTTGCCGCCACACGCCGTCCGTCGCAGCGTGATCCAATTGAGGGCGATCAATTGGACCGACGCTGGGGGCTGGGTGAACCCGTACGACGAGCGTTCGGCTATCGTTCTCGTGACGTCACGGTCCACGTGCGGTATTAGTGTTTGAACAATTCAATTCAAAATCATTTAATCATATAGGTATTGTTTAAATACACTTATGCACGTCAATTTTTTGCTTCTACTACCGTTTCGGAAAGGTGCTTTAACATCGAGGAGAAGA
>DWPT01001126.1:0-19855 GCA_018251895.1 Agathymus mariae mariae
TATCGTATCTTCTTATTCGTATTTTGAGATCTTTAAAGTAGTTAACCATAATAAATGTATTATCAACTTTGTTCGTTATACAAATTTATAAATAGTTCCATTACATCTAATATAACTATATTGTCGTTATCACACGATAAGGTCGTCTACAGTATTTGAGTATCTCTATTTGTTGTCCCGATCTTGTAAATCAGACCTCATAACCTTATTCAACAGTGATGCAAGTGTCATTTTACGAAAGTCACTTATGTCGGTATCATATTACTAAGAAGTTCAATATCTAAGTAGGCGTTAGATATCATAGTACCCCTAGGGAAATCTCTCTGTAGAGAAAGCGACACCTATCGGATCATCTTGTAACTTCGTCGAAGTGTACCTAGTATGGATCATTCAAACTACATTGCTTTATACAACGGCATGTGCATGGCAATGTCGACCATATGTCGCTAGATGGCGTTATTAATGTGATAGACTCGGAGGAGCCTGAAGAGGAAGAAAAGTAGATCTTAACTAAATATTTTATTAACGATTACAAGCAATACTTTATAATGATTGTAGTTTTTTGAAGTCTTATTTAATAAACAATATATGAACTACATTTGTATTGTTTATGGCAGTTTGATGTTCTACAGGTGTGAGAAAACTTTAATTATACAATAACGCATTTCTTTTAGAACTTACATAATCTATACTAAGTATAACGAGGTCGAATCTGCACGCGGGTTCTTTTTGGAAATTTCAATTCAAACTTCAAGTCTAACGAGACTTTGTTATGGATATCAGAGATCAAAATATATTTTTTGTCTGTTAGTCAATCTGAACACGTATTATAGTAAAACTACTAAACAAATGAGAATTATACTTAGCATTTTAGACGCATATATATTAATCGTCATAAGTTAGGATACCGTGATATAATCTGTTCCTGCGGAATAACAAATAAAGCGAAGCGTGAAGAGAGCAGTATATAAAATTTGGACTACTTTGATGCAATTATATAAATTATAATAAATTGTTTCTGATTCATAGAAATAAAGACACCCATTCCTAAAAAACGAAAGCGTAACTTTTCTGAAGCGCAGTGAGGGCAGGTTACTAGTATTCGAATAATGTAAGTCAACTATTGGATAATAACAATAAAAACCTGATGTCGTTCTTAGAAGTTGAAAACATCCTCGAACGTATATAGAACACTAATATCACAACTTGAATCCGAATGTATATGAGGACATAAAAACATTAGCGGGAATTTGCTATGTTCAGAGGGATTTGTTTGGGTGGCGCGGCCCGTTCAGTGAAATGGGAAACAGTTGATGAAAGGTTCGAAAAAAGAAGCAAGGTGAGTATCCCTAATATCAAAGCTGATAGCTGAAAAATCCATTCTTTATTTCTTTTTTAGGGTTCGTTTGTAATGATTTCGTTTGTTTTTTTGATGCTTTTTCGTAGAACCATTATTTTGGCCCATCAATGGGCCACTCGACCCACTCTTACTCTTAACCCTTAATTTTGCCTCTGAGATTTTAGGCGAACTAGACCAAACTTATGTTAATACCGTTGATTAGATTATGATGACGTTGACCTCAACAACCTTAAAATATAGTTTAATTATCAATAATACACAATTGATAAGACATAATTAGATTAGTAATGTAGAAACCCATAGGATTAAAAATATAAATATATAGCATTTAAACAAGTTCTGCGAGGTCATTCACTTTATTCTTTTATTGCTAACTTGTGCTCAATATATACCGTTAGATTTTTAGTCGTGAGAATTGGCCTTGTATTGTAAGCAACTATTGCAGTGTTGCACTTTTTGGAATGTACCTATTTCGTCTTATATATTTGAAATTTTTCAGTGAATCTAGTTGCTTGCAATGAAGAACCCACTGAAGCGTATGAGATACTAAGAAGTAAACGTTAGACATTGTTTTGCAAGTGTTATACATATAACATTACATACCTTTTAAGCATTAGTAGCACGTCGTATCTTTCACTTCGGTGTTATGGGGTCACAGTCAACATATTTGGTGTATGTTATTAGATACCGGTGTGGAAGGTACTTTTACAAAATTAAGTTTTGCCGCAAGAAACTTACTGACAACGTTCACCAGAGTGAAGTTGGCGCGCATGCGTAAAGTCAGTTACGCGCACTGCGCCTGCGCGTTTGACGTTTTACACGGCGGTGGTGTAGTCGAGATCCGATTAACAACGTCAGTTTTAATTTCTAATTTTCAATAAAAAATTTGTTATTGTGCTGTTAACTGTGCTTAGTGGCATTTGATTCGATATATTGCAAGCTATATTATATTATATTAAAATGTTAAATCCTTGCGTGATCAAATCATGCAAGTTTATCCATTGGTCATTGATTATGGAAAGTATTGCTATATTTTACAATACGTGCATTAATAAAGACATTTAACATTTTCGAAATTCCTTGTGATCACTAGTGCAAATGATCAAATTGACAAAGTGTTTCGGTCGCAGTATAGTTTGACTAATCCCGTTCTATATTTACATCCCATTCGTTCCCGATGATCCCCGAGCTCTGCACGTGCGTCTAACTTCACTATTAAGTCCCGCTCACTCGGCTGGCGCTCATTCAACTGGACCGGCCACCCGATGTTTGATTCGGGAATCAAGGATAACGTGCTTGCAGCTGTCAAATCATTCGCTTCTCTACGCAGTTAATGCACGTTTATCCAACCCTCTTATAAAAACGTGTTGTTACCGTATTGTTTTGTCGTTTCAGTTTCTTTACTTGTGTTTGTCACGTGCAAAAACAATGTGAAAAGTGGTTGTTAAGAATATTTTCTTAGTAACTTGTATCCTTTCTGACTAATTGACAAAATTTGATATAATGCAAAATGTGAAAAGCGTCGTAACATCGAAGTGTTGAAATTGTGATGAAGAATCCTGATTAGGGTAGTGTCAATAAATCGAACATTCAAAAAGGATACATTGAGAAAAGAAAATGCGGATCAAGACGTATACAGAGTATCGCCCGAATGGTAAATATATTTTTTTGCTAAAACTAACAATATTGAGTACATTTGATCACTTTTCGCCGTAGTGGCTTTTTTAGGTGTTCTGTGGTTCAGCGATACGACTTAAATTCGATTATTAATAATATTTTCTTGTAATCTTGTTCTACTAAAACATTTAGTGTGGAGTACTGTTCTTCGTTTCCTTTTAGGTGTTCAGATTTATGTTTGTAGTAAATTAGGGCGTTCCTGCTACAATAACAAATTCGTATTGCAATTTCGAAGTACACAATTACTAATAATAATTATATAAAAAGTCTAATTTTAGCTTATGATCTTTGTGTTCATTGGACATCCGATGAAGTCCTAATTTGATAATTCAAGAACTCAGCAGCCGTTTCTGTCCTAATCACTAGCGTCTGCAAACACGACACGATGATTCTTTTTGGCACATGATAACTACAGGACAGGAATACCCAAATAGCAGGCCTGCGGAGAGATTTGTGTAGTTTTATTAATTTTATAAAATACTAATTTGATAGTCTTCTTGCCGTACAATGCAACTACATAAATATGGTATCTATACGTAATCTAGGTGGCCTGGAAGAAAACACTGCTTCATTAAGCATTTCATTTGTATAACTTATATATATTTGATGTTTTTTTATGTTTTGATGTATAATTACTATTATTATTAGTATTTGTTCTGTGAAAAAATATTATTGTTGAGATATATATGCAAATAAAATTTACAGTCACTGAACAATTTCATATTTGTTAATTAATAACATTTGCATTTAATAGAATATGGGGATATAATAGATACAGTGGATTAGGCTAAATAAACTGTGAACCATTGTGTCCGCGAAATCAGGCAAATTATTTAAAGATATCAGCATTCCTAGGATTATTCAAATTTCAATATCAAAAATTTGTAAGCAATCATTATTCAGACAGTATTTCATCGCTTATAACTCTTACTCTACTCAAAAAAATTGCCTTACTTGAATTTTGGATACTTAATACTGCCAAGATATAGGTATTTATACATTTTATACATTTTATCAGAGTTAATTCGATCAGAACCAGACAATATCCTGATGACTAATGCGAATCGGACTTAGGTAGTGACGTTTGAATATTTTAAATTGCGATGAGTTGTCCTGACGGCGGTCTCTCCTCTCATTGGCGTAATTGAGGCTGCCGAGGTCGGGCGCGGTTTAATCACGAAAATGAATGCAATAAAACTTTAAATAATAACCGCCATATTCAATTGGGTGCTTGGTCTCGGCTGCGGAACAAATTCTCATTAAGTATGTACCATGTTATTATTTACAATATGTTATTGCTCATGTCTTTGGTTGTGCCCTCTTGGAACTTGCACGCAATTAAATCCTGTTTTAACTAAATCTTTACGTTGGATAATGAAAATTTGAAATTGCACAACTGAAAGATCTTCAACCAAAGGAACGGTTCTTTTCGAATGGACGTATTTCATTAAGAATCAACCAACAATTACGTTCATGCGAGAGAAGCTAAAACGCATATGTTGAACACATGCAGTTTCGTTGTCGTCTTAATAGAATTTGTCTTGCGCCAATGTGTATACTTATAGCAGCTCTCGTTTAACTTCCTACGGCATGTACGAGTACGAGGCAAGAAATATTGTAGACAAGACAAGACTTTACAGAGATTGATATATATATATATATATATACTGAAGAGTTCAGGGGAATATTAAGTCCAAAACTATCATTGATTATTTCCACACTTTTATAAATGTAAGTGCTGCCATCCGTGGAAAAACGATTAAGCAAAATATAGCGGGGCAATGTTAAAAAATAGGTACGTACAGTTTTTGTAAATGTAACAGAATCTCGAGTTGATCGAAGTGACCTTGCCCTTGTGTGACGCTTAACAAATAGACATCACAATTACGATACTGTTACAACTACCCGGAGTAAAATAACATGTAATTTTAATAGTTAAACTAATATTTTGCGTCACTCGCGTTATAATACGTATAAAATAAATATTTTTAATATTGAGTCTGTGCCAGTGTCAGTAAACATCTGGTTTGATAAAGTATATTAAACAATTTATGAAACGATCATGATTACAATTACATACTTGTGTATGTGGTATTCATGATTGCTCGCTACAGAGAGACCAAGCTGTGCAGCGTCTATACGATTCTTTATCTTATCTAACGTTGCAAGTTTTTGACGTTACGATTATAGTACAACGTCACTATCAAGCTTCATTGGAGCATTTTATATAATGTGTATACATATGTGTGTACATATATATATTAGCAAGTTATCCTAGTCTTCCCTCTTATGCAAACGTTATTCACGAACTATATTAGATAGGTCTTTTGATAATCTATCTATCTATACTAATAATAAAATTCTAATTAATCGCTTTCCGCACATGAACGATATATTAGAAAAAACATTATTACGGGCTTTTATTAACCCAATAGAACCCAAAACAATACTTGTTAGAATTTTGTCTGTTTGTCTGTGCGTTTGTTTCCGCTAATTTCAGAAACGGCTTGACCGTTTTCGTTCTGGTTTTCCCTACTGTATTGGAGTAAGCATCACTTAATACTTCAAGTTTGTCTTATTGCAATCAGTCCATAAATAAAAAAGTTATGAATTAATATATTTATTTCTAATTCACAGAACGAGAAAAAAACAGAAAAATGCTGATGCTATTTTTAAGTGTGAGGTAGTTTTTCCGAAACGAAGCGAGGACATTTGCTAGTATTTTATAAATATATATATCTCTTGATAGACATAATCTATGAAATTTATGCATGACTTCCTAGATAATTTAGTGTAACCATTTGACCATGGACAGATGCGACCCAATACAAATATTAAGATAAAATCACAGTGGTTGAGCTGAGTTTTTAACATATTAGAATTGCTGCTAAGTTCAATATTAATTCTGTATTGTCGGTTTCATTAAGATTCGTAAGAGTCACTAACACTCAAACAGTATGAACCAAAAATTCTTGAATCAAGATTTAAAAAAGGGATCAATTGGGCCGCGTTAATATCATCTGGGGTTAAATTTTTCATTTAAACAAGGATTTAATTCCACAGGACGGAAGTATTAATCCGAGCTCCATTGATGTAACGTAGACTTTGACAGTCACTTCGCACCACATTGTTTGAAGTAATGAGCCAGTTGTTGGAAACTTATGACGTGCCATTGTTATTCACAATACAATGGCCTACAAACGAATCGTTTACACAGGATACCAGGACAGAATAATAAGTGTTGTAATAATAAAACTTGTTTTTTGATATTACTATTTTTAGCAGATACAACGTGAATTTGCTGACATTTGACCGTAATAGGTGGTGATTGATTGTAGGAACTGAAACGTTGACGTTATGACGGCGCGTAGACTAATCTAGGACAAGCTAACATAATTTATCAGTGAACCTTTATTATATTGTTGTTTAAATCGGAGCCGTGCAAATAAAATAACGCGGTATATAAAGGATTTACCGTTTATACTATTTTATATATATTACTGGATGTTAAGGGGTGTGAAGCTACATGTTTGAGTCCAAGGCAATGACGCTAGGCCATTTTAATTTTAGGTCGATTATTGTACCACCCAATTCAATCTCAACGGTACTAATGCTAATGCTAGTTGGCAAAGTTAATTACCTAATAAGTACCTATTAATATCACCCTCACGGTAGAAAAAAGTGTGATGTTTAAATGTTTGTTTGTTTTCCCTTGCATAGCTGAATAAATAAACGGGATTCCTTCTTCCTTTTTAGTAAGCAATCGTCAATAATTTGTTTTGTTGTTGGCCAGTTATGATTATTTATCATTTTGTTACCTATTGAAATAAAATAGGAGTATTCATACAGTTTCGATAACTCGCTTCTAATTGTTTTATAAAGTTAAATATAATTAAAAGCCTATAGCTAAAAGCCAGGTAGACACGTACAATGCCCTGATATTAGCTGTTTATTTTACAGTGTACAAAGAATAAACAAGTGAAATGTTTTTGCTTTAAAGATGCCGTCAAGGTCAACGTACCTCACTATGCCGAAGTCAATTCTTCTGAACATAAAAACAATATTAAAATAAAGAATAATAAAACAATAACAAAGCTTAATATTTAATTAGTATTAATGAAACGCTCATATACCTACGCTAATATTCCCTATGTTGCGGCTAAATTATATACATGTATACAATGAGATATCGTAAACGATCAAGACTAAGAAAACATGATCAGTAATATCATCGAGCTCGGAATCCTGTGTCCGGGCGGTCATTTCTAACTAAGCTCTAGGATAAGCATTAGTCTTGATAAACGTTATACCTATTGTTAAAATTGTACGACGGAAAGTTAAGTGGAACGCATTGAGATAGATTTAATAAACCGTTGATGATATGTCAGCCAGTACTTGTCTGTTCGTGTTCCGGGTGCATTAAGTAGCTCTTCGTAAAACTGAGACTACTCGCTTACGGCTCTAGCGAGTGCTAGCACTTCACCGTTTACGGGTCGCGTTGTATATTTTACTGAACGTTACTCACGGCTTGAGGAAAATGTACACAATGTGGTTGCAAAGAAATAAAAAGAATATCTACCTACATTTATCTGACCCACACCACTCATTAATCCTGTCAACAACGTATACCGTCTCGAAGCTCGGGAGAATGATATGCCTTTGTTCATTTGTTATTGTAAATGTAACAGTTATTGCACAATTAGTCCAATGTTTGTTCATATACTCAAACATTTCTGCTTTAATTCACTGAGTAGAGCCTTGAGCGTGCTTCACTTAATTGCTCTAGTTGGTGACATTCGATTGATAATGAGTTAATTTTAAATGAGAATATTGTGATTAATTTCAAACCTGAACTTTAACCGAAACTCATTGAATTTTAAATTAAAGCAAAATGATGTACAAACATTATCGAAAATAAATGTAAAGATGAATTTGCACAAAAAAATATATTAACTTTAATTGCGGAGAAGAGTGATAAAAAAATTAATTGTTCTGCATTACCAATGCCGACGGGCTAGGAACGCAATTCAACAATGCACCCTATGGCAAGCTACGGCTACAAGTATGGCTAGATCCTTGACTGACTGCACCCTCGCGGTCTCGTCAAGGGAGCGACCAATCGATGCCACCCTCGCTTCGTCCACATCAATATTGACTCAGGTGCCTTCCCTCTGTAACGAATAAGAAAATAACATTGAGACTTCGAAATGATAACACTGCTATATCGAGGGTGTATTTTTAACCCAAAAAATACTTTTTAAAACAATAGATAATTTTATTACTTGACAGAAAATAATCGAGAAAACTCTAAAACATGACAAAATTGTAAATCAATCAAGACAAAATGCGACACGTGAAAGTTCTTTGATATATTACATATTGTTAGGTAGCCAGAGGTCAGCTCAAGTTGAAACAACAGCTAGCTTTATTATGTTTAATTGATGTACATTAGACATGCACCACCACAATCAATAACTAATGCCCATGCACCGAATTAAGAAAATTAATTTTTGTTTTTCATTTAACACGAATCGACTATGTGGAATCAAGTTCATTCACTGTTGTTTTTGCTTAAATCAAATGTTGATTGGAATGCTTGTAGCATTAAGTTCTAGCATCGTTTCGAGACTTCATTTAGATAATACAATAAAAGGTTAATAAGAATTAGGTGTAAATGCTGACTTATAACAACAACTTTGATATAGTCGCGACTTTCAACTCGATACAACCATTTTGTTCGAACTGTGTATTTTCAGCATTAGTAATTACTACCTTTAGTTCCTTGGTCACGTGTATCGTTCGTCGTCGTTAGTAAGGCTTTCGAGGACACGATTAACTTAGCGAAAGTGCTAACATCCACTAACACTTAACAGTCTGATTATGTAAGTTAAACGTGTTTTCTATGCGTACCTGCCATCTGTCTTATTAATTTCTCAATTATGTAAGTTTACGTAACTGTACCTATTCCAGGGTCATAAAAAATAATGTAATAAGTGGCATTAACTGAATACACAATTATGCATTAAATATAATAAAATTAAATAAATAAACGTTTACACACACACACACTCCCGCTGTAAGATATCCTGTGTTGCGGGTGGCATGGATATACACAAATATGATATCACAAACACACATGACCCGAGAACAAACAATTTTTTTTTCTGTCACATAAATGTTTGCCCCGGCCGGGAATCGAACCCGGGAGCCCTCGCTCAGCAGGCAGGATCACTACCAACTGGGCTATGGGGTCGTCTCCAATTATATACCTATTGTAAATGCTAGTTATTTTTTTTTGTTTTGTGGACGTTTGTCCGTTAAGTTTTCTGATGTTACTTCTTAATTAGTGAATTAATTATTCAGTTAGTGATTTTTTCAATCTTGTGATAATGGTTCCGGTGTATATATTGCTAAAATATCTTTAAATCTTTCGTACACATACCTACAGTGATTTGGATTTCAAATCATTTTGCCACCATTGTATTAAATATTCAATGGTTCTATACATGTGTACTAATTATTATATGTGTATTAATAAAAAAAGGCACTAATATGAAATTTAATGGAAATAATTACAAGGATGTAAGACAGTACCAATAAGGCTATTATTAAACGAGCTGTTCCAAAAATGGTATCATTCGTGTGTTGCGCCGACAAGGTGTTTTAAAACCAGGTGAAAAGGTTCATTGCATCTGCCGCGTGCACGTACACACCTACTTGTAGTATGAATTACGCAAAAACGCAATAATTAATTAAACGTTTCCTTACAGACATTTTTAAGATACAATAATGAGAAACAATTCCAAAGTTAATTTTTTAAATACTAAATAAATATATGTAAATGAAATGAGTATTTTCATTTCTTGTATAATGTTATTTTTATACAATAGCACAAATTCATTTTGGGTTTAAGAGTAGATTAGCTATACATATATAACACTAAAATAATGTTTTGATGGTTCCTCCAAATATTAGTATATTAATGGGCAATTATACCAAAAATCATTTAAAGTTTAAAGCGATTTAACATAAAAACGAGATTAATATAAGTTTAAAGTTTCCGAGTGAAATTCTTTCTCATGAATTTCACTTTTCTTAAGTATTAATTAAATTAAATTAATAATCAATTAATTCCACTTAAGACACAGCGTTGATGGTTTACAATGTTAAACAAACTGACTCATGATCGATGAAATATTATTGTAATGCTTAAACTGAAAAGTATGTGATGGCGACTGCGAAGGATTCAGCAGCCCAAATTATCAAGAGCCATACAAAATATATAAAACTTTTACAAAAACGAAAACGGACACGAACAAAGTTAAATTGGTTGTTGAGATCTTTATAACTGGCCTGTTAAACGTATATCTTATTTATCTGGCGTTGTTATATTTTCTTGTGCTACGCTAGATGAGTCATATTGGCAACGATTTTCTGGAAAAGTGGAAAACGGTAGCACCCTACGATGATAAAAGTGCGATATGAGAGGGGTTGCAGTAGGTTTAGTAGAATGTTTCTCTTGAGTGCGGTCTAATGTAATAAATCGCGTGTCAGTAGAGAAAGTATAGGAGCAATGTTCCTGCGTGTACCTACTTACATTTTTTTTAAAGATTTATGGGATATAATATACTGATGGACATCACTTTTTTCGTTGTTGATATCACTAAATGATATCAATAAATGTATTGTTAAATTTGCATTAAAGTTTATGTTGTGTGCAGTACGAGGGCTATGACACGGGTTTACTATTTAACTACTTGAACTATTCATGTATAGATTTAACTGATTTTTTTAAGAAAAATATTAACTAAAAACTTACCTAAGGTTTCAAAATCTTTTATATAACCCTGTGTTTGGAGTATTTCCAAAATAGATGGAGCAAGTTTAGGCTACAGCGAATTTTAATAGCTTCGCGTGAACATTAACCTTTTTAGAAGTAGGGGTATAAACGCCTTGTTTTCCCGGTTTCCAAGAATTCCCCAAGGTTAGGGCGCCGGGAGTGCCAGCAACCCCTCGTGTACCCTATGTCTGCGTAATTACGTCGAGAGACAACTTTTTTTCTACTTTACGACAATCAATTAAAGTCTAGTTTTGACTGTATGCTTCGAAACACGTTTTTTTTTTCGAGAAAGATGAATGAATACAACGCTATCTGTGTTTAGCATCTAAATATATAATCACCCAAGTCAAGGCCCGTTTTCTCATTATATGTAGAATAAGACTTAAATAATAACCTTAGTCGTCATACTATGAGTTTTGTACTCATACTATGAGTACAAAAACGTTAAATTACAGTAATTAAAATTGAATGCGTTAAATACTAGGAGCGACACAAGTGTTTTAAATTTAGAATATTGTTTTATTTTCTGAAATATATTATTATTATTATGTATTATCTGTGCTTTGAAAGTCCCTTTGACCGTAAAATTGGTTCTAGAAATCATATTATTAGTGCAGCTAAAAAGCCCATGCTATGTGCTTGTGTATTGCTTAAGCAATTAACAGTAGATACATAAGTAGGCAATATGATTATTGTCGTATGTTATTCTTTGGTTAATTATAAATCTAATAACCAAAACCGGTTTTATTCTGTTCCTGTCGTTTTGGTTAAAATGTAAATCCCTGTTGGATGAGATAGGTCGATATTATTTAGCAACGCTGCGCGCCGCACGTCCCGTCCCGAGGGAAGGACCGGCTTTGCGTGCGAGAAATTTTTAATTTAATTCTCTGGCCCCTAGTTAGATAACAATTAAAATACTTTGTTGATCACGTCATGTCGTTTACGATGTCATACAAGCGTTATATATATTTAAGAAAAGGTGATTAGTGTGTTTGTATAAACTATAAACAACACATATGGATTAAACTCAGAAATGTTTTGTCGAACGAGGCACGATTCATAAGGAATAATATAAAACAAAAAAAATCTGATACTGTTTTCCCCTAAATACCCCTAAATCCCTAAAGTAATACAATACCACAAATAAGACGTTTCACGAAGTCGCATGCACTTTTAGATTTATATAAACTTTATAATGGTAAATTCGTTGGTTGACAAAATCGAAATTAACGTTTGTCAAGGAATGGAATGTAAGACATCCATATGCATAAGGAATAAGAGTTTCCTTGTAACAACAGCCGAGCCGTGGCGCAATGTGTTCATACACACATACACACACCACACACTTGCATCCACGGTCAGTCTCCGTGACTCGGCAGGTCGCCAACTTTCCTTGCAATTTTACTGCTCGCCACGTTCAATACTCAGTCAGACATTTTACAGTCGACATTCTAGACGAAAATGGTAATAAACTATCAGAATTATCGACAATGTTTACTTGTGAGATGTTTCCCGCGCACCGACGGTTCTACATTGTATAAAAAACATCTTTCAAGTACAAAATTAATTTCTTTTTCACAACCTATAACTGTTTCATTGCTCGGTTCTCCATCACATTCTGAGAATTTAAAGGCATTGATTACTACCACTACATTGCCCACGTATGTATTGGCAGACTTCATATGAAACATGTACATGATGTAGAACTCAGGTATACAGGTTGTCATTTCTCTAACTTATGTATTTCTTTATATGAACAACCTTGATTTTTTTTGTATACTTCAAATAAACTGCTGAATAATATACTCATATTTTTTTAATAAGAACTAGATGCGTACGCAAAAACGCTTCCGTATATTTATTATGTTATGTTTCCGTATATTCATCATCACTCCTTGCTGACTGTACAAAAACTTATGTTTCTGTTACCTTCAATAACGTTCAGTGTGTGTGTCCAGGTAGGAAAATACTTACGGTATGCGCTGAAAATTGGATTAAACAGCATTATATTACGAGTAACATTCACTATGTAATGAAATTGATAGTTATTGTTTCATCTAGCCATCCAAAGTAAATATTGCGGTCTTCTAATGTAAGATTACCTGTATTTGAAAGGCACGACCCACTTGATAGCGGCGGTTCGGTGTGGTGTAACGTAGATATAATTGTTTAGTTACTTCTCCTGATTCACTGAATCGATGTCATCATTAATAAATAACATATTTCTATGTACACAAGGATATTGAAGATGTATCTACCAATACCGTGAAGATAGATACGCCTCTCGTACTATAAAGCATAATTTATTTAAACTTGGCTAATAAAAGAGACAATTAGTAATAACCAATGTAATGCTATCGTTCTTTCAACGTAAACAGATTCTACATTATTTACAGATAATCTAAGAATAACTGAATGCTAGGAAACGTTTATCTGTGACTACACATGACGTGCACATGGTATGTAGGGGGACGGGCGTTGCTACCAAGGGCCAAATTAGGTTAGAGTTTATAAGAAAGTATGCTTAGTGCAATAAACTAAATCATTAGTAAGAAAATAGTAACACTGTAACGCAGTGGAAACTGGATTTTAAAATTTTATTGAAGGTTCTCATTGTATGTCTGTCTGTCACATCCAAAACTAAATAATAATATAAATATATAGGCACGTACTTAGGGTTTAATATTTAGAAAACTACAAAACCGGAAAAACTAATTTTCTTCCCGTGAAATAGGAGATAACGTTAGTTTGGACATATTGTCCGGCTTCTAGTAAATTATTAATTGAGTATATTGTCGTAAAAATTAAAATGCTTTTTTTAGATATTTTAATATGTCAAATAAGTGACAAAATGTCACTGTAAAATCGTTATTCTAAAAAGATACACATACACAATTTTTCCTTTGACCAAGCTTCGTAAATTGTTATAGTAAACCATTCTTAACAGAAACCGCAACAGGAATGTAGTGCGAACAGTAGCCACTCGATCTCTGAATATCGTAATACTCTCAGACATATAAAGATATACAACACTTGTTATGAGTGGAGCTAAAAATACGAAAGAATTCAATTTCAACGTTCAGCGCCGATGTTGTACAGACGCACTGTTAAATGTCTGACAGGATTATTGTGTGTCAACAACTTCTGTTCTTGGCTCTTAAAGTTCCTTGAGTTGGGTCAAGTCATTACTTTGTATGTCATTTCCTCGATTTTATCGGTTGGAAGCTACCTGTAAACCAGATGTTCGTGGATTTTATTGACCAATTAAAATTAGGTAATACTGCTCCCTGCTAGCCAAATCTGATGAACGTATGTTCATAATTTTTACTACTGTTATTTCTGTAAATTCCATTCTGTATTAGGGTATTTTTATAATTAGACCCTGCCACATTCAAATTACTGAAACAATACAATTTACAGGAGTTTTTAGCAACTTCAGTTATTTTGAATGGCGGAAATTACAGATTAAACAGAAATCTCGAAGGCACTGTGCATAATTTTGTTTAAAAATAAATGACAGTCGCAAATGCAGAGAATTCGTTGTTTCATTTAGTACACAGGTTACGACCTTGGGCTACTTGGTAAATCTTTGTAACACGACGAATTCAGGTAACAGACACACAGGACAGTAAAACATTTGTTGCTGGAAAACAGAGAGATTAATAATTTAATGCATAATTTCCTTGAGTAAAATCAATTACAGTAAATAATTAATAATTTAATCCTTACATACGTGCATTTTAAATTTACTACATTTTCATTTTATGGATTGATTGGTAGGGTGGGTGTATGAGTCTTATTGCATTGCACTAGACAACATTCGATTGAATTTATTACGTTAAGTATTGATTCAATTTAAAAGTGTGACGTTGATAACGCTGTACTTAACGATAATGACCGCGCATCAACGAATTGAAAATGATTTTTATATCAAAATATGTAGATTAAAAATTCATAAAACACTAAAATAAATTGTATAACAAATTTCTATATAAATTCTATAATATTACAAGTCATCGTGACTTCTAACAACATTACGTTAGGTACTTAATCGAAATTGTGTTCAGAAGATTTTGTTTGACCTTCCTTACTTCATATTCATTATCTGCACTCAGAACGAATGTTCGGTGTGAATATTACTTATACGGATATTGGATACATGGATTAATGTGGCCATATCGTTTCTAAGAATGAGGGGAAAAAGGACGGTTCTAGGATTTTCTTCACTGTATTAAAACACTCATTCATTTGTTACGTCTTATATATTCATAATCACATAATTATATACTATAACATAATTAACTGTTGATACATTAGTTAATAGAACGGACTTGGTGGGCAATAACAGATATTAATGTCATCCAAAAATAGTTAAAAACGATGTCATTCAATGTATATCACAGAAAACAAAAAGTAATGGGCGAAACAGACATACGGATGTAGATAAGTAGATTGTGTGTTACATAATATTCGGTACCATTACATATAATCGCATTGCAAATTAGTAATTCAATAACAAGACGGAAAGAGATGGAAACAGATTCAGGTATACATTTAGTCGATGTAGATTATCTTTGCAATACAAACTTATTTAGAAAACTGCAATTTGAAACCCACTGCGCACGGATTACCCCAGCATTACCTGTGTGTGTTTGTGTGGTTGTTCTAAATTAACAGTCCCCATGACATATATTTACGTAACTAAAATAAAAATACTGAACAGTTTTTTTTATTGTGACTAGTTTACAAGGTATTTTTCATATATTGGTTGTATTGTTTTAATTGTACTAAGTTGTGTTTATTTAAATAATTGAACGTTTTCACAGTAACATGTTACACTAAAGTAATGAAAAAAAAGTCATAACTATTGAATGAAAGTAACACAAACGAAGGTTAACAAATATCACGCTCGTTTGCATGCCCTACATTTGGTTGATATATTTGTATAATGAGAAAAATAATATATAGACATGGACGTGTCCAAATATGGTGCTTTACATGATGCTCAATTAGCCTTAATATTGCGAAGTGCATATAAATTTTAGTACATACATTGTCCACTGCACCTGACCGTCATGTGCCAAGAGCGATCTCTGCCAAGGTGCGGGGGCGCCGACATTGACGCCAATTTTATTTATATATTATGATGAACACAATGTTATCGATAGACAGACGGATATTATACTTTATCATCATGAGTGTAATGATGATTTCATCTTAACGTCAACAAACCGTCCTAACACAGCTTCCGATTTGGTCTTACTAATAAGGTAATGCCGCAATTCACATTTTTAATTATTTATTTTACCTTACAAAAATTGCATAAATAAAGGGCGAACGTAACGCTTAGATGAAATATTAAGAATTCAATGTCAATTCTCCTTAAGGCAGTCGGTAAATAACGAAGACATTTAATAAGACAAATCTCTAACGTTTATCATATTAAATCAAATACATAACAAGAAAAGTAAATTAATATAATAAGCAATTATTTTTTAATCCCGGAATTTCTATCTAAGATTGACATCATCCCGGTGACATGTACATAAACTAAAAATATGCATACGTCGCATACCCAGTCACACAAGTAACCCCATTTCCGAGAATAGGCCATGATGCCGCGGATTTATTGAAGTTTCAATGAAAACAAATTGCTCTCAATATTGTATAGAACAGGTTACATGGAACTGTGCTGAAGAACTGCTATAAAGAAAGCATTTCCAAGCTTATAATTTACGAGCATGATAACATAAAACCACAAGCATATCGTGTCTCGAACTGGTTACAATGCGATTGAAATCTATGTGGTAATAATAATCGACGCACCTCGATGTTCGTACGCAAAAGTAGAGATACACTATCGAGTTATCTGAAACAAGTATCATGTTAAAAGCCGGATGTGTTACATCGGTGACGGTCAACGCCGTGCCGTCAATGTCATTGCTGACAATATTTTGTACATACGCCACCTATCCATCATTTTGGATATGTGAGAACTGACTTGTTACAGTCCAGTGATCTTGATTGTTATAGTCGCGGTTGATGTCATCGCGTCCTAATTTAAAATTACGTGCGTTTTAATTTAACTTTAGTGAAGTTCAATATTTATATTAAACCTAATTAATATGATATTATTTTTGTGCACTATGTTAATGTTAATTTTTATCTTTAACACTTCGACGACTGAATTGTTATACAGTTCTATTACTCATTAAATGATTACATTGATAAATAACCATATTGGCCTAAGGTTAACACAAATAGGAGTAAACTCTTATAGATTTATTGACTGTATTTCGGAAAATCGTCTTATACCATAGTGATATTCAAATACTATATGTTAATTATTAAGTTGAAATCTGTTTTATTTTAATCAGAAACTCGCAGTACATTGATCACTTTATTTCAATTAGGTACTGTCTAGTAACAACAATAATTGTCGATATCAATGTGTTGTTTAGAATGAGTTCCATACAACAGTAGGCTACAATTAATGTATGTTACAAACAATCGTATCCGTATACATTAAATGAAGCGGAGTTAAAGAGGGGGTGGTATAAAGTTATATCTACATAAAATATAGAAAATTCTACACAGTATAGAATATTTTCTATACATGAGTTAAAAACGACTCATTCACGTATGAATACTCGTATATCTCTCTTTTGTGTCCAATCATAATCCTTATATAAATAGTTAGAACAACTCTAAAATATATCAGGTGTTTTGCTTAGTAATATCATCTGCATATAAAGCATACAAACGAGCTCTCTGAAGTATAATTACTTCATCAAACAGCCTGTCGGCCGAACAATCGTCTCCTAGTTATAATGCCAGTTACCGTTTTGTAGCTGAGGTATGCAGGATGTATGTCTTTACTCGAAGCTGGTCTTGGGAACCTAGAAATCTGAAAACGTTAAAATGAATGTAGTGACGTAAGTCATCGAATTGTAATCTATGTTATGTAATTTTTGAAGATTCAAATTTATTTATCGCTAACAAAATATAACATCGACTGACGATCCTGGTTAGAATAATTTAAACCACGGTTTGGGTGGTAGAAAAATAATATAACTTGAACTTGCAATCATTATTGCATGGAATCGATTTCTACTTTCAATTGCTGAAGGATGGAGAGTATAGGTTATTTCATTACAAACTGCAATTATGGCGTTCAAGGTGCACCATCCATTGTTGAGTTCAAGCCAACCTTCACCGCTCTAGGAGCACGTTGTTGACTAACTAAAAAGGCACTTGCGGCAGACACTTTGTCATTTTTGGTGGTCTCTAGGTCTCTACTGTGTCGACAATATCCGCAATAATGTTAAAGTTCTTCACTTTTCTGGTTAACTATCCCCCCTTTAAAATAACTCTGTAACATTTGACCTCTTTAGTTGAAGTACTGTAGAACCAGTTCTCTTAAAGTTTCAGACCTTTCTTTTTCGACAATATACATTTACTACCAATCTGGGATGTTATGGAGCACCGTAACCGTAACTGAAACTATCGGATATCCGAAATAAAAATAATAATAAATAAAAATAAAATCGTAATTGAATCCGATAAAAAAGTTTCGAATAATTTCGGATAGGAACAGTTTAAATTAAACACGTTATGATAGTTTTTCCCTGTCTGAGCCGATACAATATCCGCGTCGCTTTTATCTTTAGACAGTTTTTAATAATTGATTTTTAAGGTTTTCTTCCATGATTATAATACCAAATAATAAGTAGACAGAAAATCCAAAAGGTTACCTGGTAAATACATTCTAGTGTTTTACAAAACTAAATCATCGAATATCCGTAACCGAAATTATCCGAAACCATGGGATAGTCTGAAATAATTTCTTATTCATAACCGTAACCGAAACCGGTAAAATATTATTCATATCCAGATCCGTAATTTCATATCCATAACATGTCCCTACTACTCGTTTGCCAACCGCTACTATAAAGGAACACAAAGTCATTGAGACGCTCCGCATGTGTTTCTTTCTACATTTTGTTTTTTTACATTTGTTTTGTAAGTAATTCAGTCTTAGTCAGCGAACAGCACTGTCACCACTGTGACAAATCCTTTAGATTCAAGTAGCTTGATCTTGATTATATACGAGTATAATGTTATCCTGTCAGTTACCGTTTCTGCTCCAACAAGAAATATTTAAGCTACTTAAGATGTAGAAGCCATATGTATTATGTAACGATAAAATCTTTAAATCATTATAGTTACTTGGTTTAAAAATATCTCGCGTGATAGTTTTTTGCGGTATGATGTCAAAAAGTTACGAAGACTGATTGACTGGTTGTTCAATTTATAATTCATATATTAGCATATCATTTATCAAATGGACAAAATGCGACGTCAATTTTGATCTTAATGTACATATACAATGTAACAAATTTTTCAATGTACGTTGTCCGTAACTAATATCACACTTTCAATAAATTGAATCTATACTCTGTAGTTATAATACAATAGTAACAGGGCCGCATTGAAGTCAAAATATTTTTTCTAAATTATTGTCTGTCTGTATTTTGTCTTGCTACCTACCTGTCTTGGTAACGGTGGAATTACGCGTAAATTATTCTACAGTTTAAGCTAATTTTGGCATATTTCTAACTTACCTACATCATAGTTATACTTAACTTTTCTGTACACTGGTTGTACAGAAAAAAATGTATACGTAGTTTTGAAGTAATATATGTACATATTAATGTAATGTACTTATGTATGTTAAAATCATTCAAAGTAAATGATTTAGGTTCGGTCGCTGCTTATGTAAGTTATTCTTATTAGAAATGTATATATTTCATATATGGTACTTCAACACTCGCGAAGAGTTCGTCAGTTACGGCTGCCATCGTGGAACGGCGACGGTAAGCCGATTATGGGCTTAGAACTGACACCGAAAGCGGGAGACCAACCAAAACGGGATGATCTTTTAATAATTTATTTATTATAAGAGTTTCTCGAGCATC
>DWPT01001127.1:0-19853 GCA_018251895.1 Agathymus mariae mariae
GTGTTCCAGGGGGCTGCTCCGTCGCTCTTATTATTTAGCGTCTCTTACCCTCACATTTTGATTTTTAATCTTTTTTTTTTTATGAATTAGTAATTCAATACTTATAAAATATTCTAAGTGGGTAAAAATATCGTCATTTTTTTTATGAATGTCTTAAAAATAAACAACACAGCTTACATGTTGGTATCGAATGATCCAACGAACTAAGCGGCGAGAGATCCGGGAACTACTTCACGTTAGTTCTGCGTTCCAAAGAACTAGCTCATTCCGCGAACTACGCAAACCCACTGCCATACTGCGAGCGTGCGTTGGTGCAATCTGCTCAAATGTTTTTATCTTAAATCTTTATATTCTATATATATATATATATATGGGTACGTATTTATGTCACTGAACTCCACTCCGGCTGGGCCGATGTTGATAAAATTTTATGCTATAAGTATGGGTGGCTTAGATTAATAATTGGACTCGGTAGGTGACGCCGCGAGCGGGTTCCGGTACTTTATTTTTACACAATAACCATTACCAGATCAAGCATACCGGGTCCGTTAGTCTATGTATTAATAGACAAAGACAAATCAGTACTATTTTTTGGGTAACTGTGTGTGTGTTGAAGAACTTCAGTGTTATCAATAAAAATTGTAAATAGAAAACTATTATTGCCTTATTTCAAACACTAGAGTAACACTAATATAAACACTAGAGTAACACTAATTTATAAAAGACTATGTAACAGAGGATATAGCTATTTGTACCTTATAGCGCCAACGGGATAAAAAATAAATAAATAATAATATAATAAAAAGAGTTGTTTGAATGTATTACCTTCCAGTTCCTCATCATTGGAGGTACTATCGGCGCCATTATTAGGAGTGCTCACATAAAAGTTAGTGATTGGCTTCTGCCATTTTGGAGTCTCTCTTGGGCACACGGGATTGCCACCAGAGTAGTTTCTAGAAGTTTTGCTCGTGCCTGAGAATGTTTGTAAATATAATTAATTATTTCCTAGCAGTGGACTTTTAATAACGATGGATGAACAAAAATTACGATATGAAATGAGTATTTACCAGACGTGCTGGGAGCACTGGGCGGGGCTGCACTACACCTGGCTTTGTTACTCTTGCCTGCTGCAACTGGTGAAATAATATAAGAATATGCTGATATCACCTCATACTGTTAAAATTGTGTTAAAGCTTTCATGAACAAGTTAGTAAAATACTGAATAAAATAAAATAAAATTTGTATTCCTAATTCTACTGCCGGAATGTATATATAAAAGAAACTACGTAGAAAATAAGGTTAGAAATTACTAGGATACGTAAGCAAAAACTTACTAGGATATATAAGTAAAATATATATATATATATAAGTAAAATATATATATATATAAGTAAAATATATATATATATATATAGTAATAATATATAAATATAATTTCGGTGCGTATTAACCAAAAAGTGTTTCAAGATTTTGAATAGAATTTAAAAACTTACTTTTTCATACTTACCCTTGGCTCCCACAGATGCTTTTGTTCTCGCCATCTTTACGCAACCACATAACAGGAAATATATAATGAATTAGCGAGAAAATCAAATTTATGAAAGTATAAAACAAAAGAACACAAAACTTTATGAAGTGACATTTATTTACGCAACAAGCGCGAAAACTTGGCGCGTAATTTTAATATCTGTCAAGTTTTAAAATAAATACCAATACCGTACTCTTAAAATTGTCTGTCAATATTCAATATCCATAGTGTAAAATATCCAATACAGAGTATTAAAATGTATATTGCCTAAATTAATGTATATTTATTAGTTTCATGCGAGTCGTAGATTTGCTTAGAATAATAAAGAACTGTTTTAAGTTAATGAATAGGATAACAAGAACTAGTGTTTGTAAAGCGCCGATTCTCCGAGTTCTAGCCGCTCTTAACGCTCTCCTGGACGCATATACTAAATGCGATATGATTACGGATGAATGAAAGGATATACTGTGAATTTGTCAGAAATTCTGTGAGCTTGAATTGTCAGTTTTGTATTTAATTCATGTTATTGGTTTTGTGCCACTTAATTAAAGTAAATTAATTAATTAATTAACATAGAGATTACATATAGATTGATATTAAATTTTATTGATTAGCGTCATCCGTTATCGGCTGCCGTAATTTTTTTTTCTAAACTGACATTTTTAACAAAGTACGTAAAGTACATTTGTATTTCATATATATCTACAGGCGTTACAGCTTCCAATATCGCTCGTTTGTTAGTCAATGAATAATTTTATTATAAAAGTATCATTAAACATTCGTATGATACATTAAATTCTGACACCTGTTTTGCGGAATATTGCGAAGCGATAATGGAACTTGAGTTACTCCAGCAACAAAAAGCTCCATGATGGAACGGCAGTGACAACGCAACATTTATTATTAAAACTGGAAAAATGTCATGAAGTACTCGGCGTAATACTGTAAGTAGATATAAACTAAATTAAAGTTTAATTTAAGGTGAATATTATATTATTATAATTATTTTGAGCACGATACAATATAGGCATGGATATTCTGAGGAAGTACAAGAACCCACCTGAGTTGCACTTGCAAACTCTGAAACAGTTTAGGAGCTAGTTGTGAATAGTATAAACACATTTTGAAGGCACTCAATTTAGCTAAGCTTTTTTTCGGTAGTGAAGATTATAGTAAGAAATAATAACGACGATACTACTTTCGCGCAGGTTATGACTTACTTTGTTATTGGCATGTGTAGTTTTAAAAGATATGCTCAGGAGTTTCTTTCACCGTTTCTTCTTCTCAATCTTAAATCACATTTTTCGAAATGGTAGTAGAAGCACAAATTATTGAAATTAATAAATTATTTAGAAATTTTAACTTTGAAGGAAATAGACAAAATAAAGACAAAACATCTGTGGGACAAAGGTAATAAATAATCTGTGTAAATGTCAACCGACGCTTCACGCTAATCTATGTAAGTACCGTAAAATATTCATTTCTATTCATTCGCTAATTTTTTTTTTACTTTATAGTTTTGACATGCATAGCTATTACTTAAACCGTGATATTTTAATTCTATGAGTGAATTGCAAATGCAGTTTTATACAGTGAAAACAAAGTTCTAAAATAATGCTATTAAATTTTTTTCTTTTCCGAATTTGAAATATTTGTAAGTATTCTCAACAGTACTTGAATAAAATTATTCGTCCCTCCATCTATTCCTTCGGTGCGTGTAGGTTTTTGTTCGAAATACAATTGTGAGAGATTTGGATAGTGTGCAAACTTAACACTACGTGATCATAATATTTCTGTGCTAATTTATCGTTCTAGATTTAATAAGAATTAATTAATATGCCGCACTGAACAAGCATTTTCATATCCTGTGGAATAATCCGTTTTACAGTTTTGATGACTTGTAAGTTAATAACTGTTTTTTCATTTGATAATAAGCATTCCAGAATTTAAATCTTAGTAAAAGCTTTTTAATTATCGATGAAGTTACCATGACTCGATAATGCCGAAAACGTCTTTTTTTTTTCAATCGGATTTAATTCATGAAATCGTTTGTGGATTGTAAACAAAATAAAATTGATAATAGCTTTACCAGAAACATGCATCCAAGAATCTGATATGTTAACGTCTTGTTTTTCTGTTAATCACCGCGGCTGACTACCAGAAACGAATAACTGTTAACATAATCAATTGCTTTGTATTAATATTAGAAAGGCAATCTTTTAGGGATGAAGTTTAAATTTGAAATCAATTAATAGCTAAATGACAGTTATAATTTTTAAAACAATATAACCCACACTAGTAATTCAATATTTGTGTTGCAAACCTTTCAACTGTCACTAGAATTCCACATCATATTGTAATTTCGAAATTATCATTCTTCCGTTTTGTTCTATATTCCAATTCAAAATGTTCCAAACTTGAAATGTGTTCTAATTAAATTATTATTTTAAATTTAGAAGATGGATCATTGTTCATAGCGGGTGGTGATCATTGATGGTTGACATAATCAAAACATTTAATAACAACTCTAAACTGATAGTTTTTCCTGTTTCTAAATTCCTTTTACGCCTACGCCGAGAATACATTGAATGCCCATTAGTATATCTTAAGGGAAAAAAATTAGTTTCAATGTCTTTCATGTAAATCACAGCAATAAAAAAGGCAGGCACTTGTAAATTAACAATGAACAATAAATTTATTTATATTTGATTTAGGTCTAAATATCTGTTGGTTGAGCATTAGCCGCAGAATAGGGTATTGTAGTGCTGGGCTGTGCGTATAAGAATTTAAATATGTGATTTAACTGAAAATACAGTGTGTTGCGAAACTTACATAAAACCATGGAACATGAAGCCATAGGAACTAAATCTTGTTTAACAAGTATGAATATTATAACTAGTCAATTTGTTATTTATCTATCTTATAAAACATTTCAAACGATTTCAAGTTAATTGTTGATAATGTTTGAATTGATCGTATGCAGTAATTAGCTGTCTAATGTATATTTCCAATAGCATATGCAATATGTATATATATCTTATATAAGTACTAAACAAACAGACAAACAAGCCTCTTGATTGCAATCAGCCACCGTGGTCCATATACATTTTGGATATGACTACATCATATACATTATAGCGTCCTCGTTGTAATAGTTTTCATACTCCTTTGAGAATGTCGCAGAGCACTGAGGTGTGAAGGACTTCACAATGTTTCCCTTCGCCAAAGCAAATGATAAGTGATTAGAAAACATACATGACTTTTAGGCTATCTAGTGAAACTTGCAAAGAAAATAAGTAATAAATCCAAATATTGGTGTTAGGTCTAGAGAAAGTAATTCCGCTAAGCTGCACAATTCCAGTAGCTCAGTAAATACTTATCAAATGACACTATGTAGTGGTAATTTAACTCCTGCAAGGTATTCAAGGTATTATTATAACATTTTAACAGTATGTACAGAAAAACGAACAAGATCTTATGCTACTGTGGGTTAGGGATGTTATGGAGCTTCGTAACCGTATCCGAAATAAAAACATATCCGAAACCGTACCTGAGTCCCATAAAAAAGTTGCGAGTAATTTCGGATAGGAGCAGAGTTAAGTGAAACACGTTATGACAGGTTCTCAACGCCCGAGCCGATGCGCTAGCCGCGTCGCTCGCATTTTTAGTTTTTATGAATTAATTTTTAATTCTATTTACTTTTTCTATGACTGTAATACCTAGAAATAAAGTCAGTGTTACCTTGTAAATACATTATACATATTTTCCGATTCCTAAATCATCTAATATCCGTAAACGAAGTTATCCGAAACTATGATAATCCGTAATGATTTCATATCCGTTACCGCCACCGGTAAAGTATTATTAAAACATCCGTATCCAGATCTGAAATTTTATATCATGTTTATCGCTTCCTGCATAATGCGGTGATAGTGACACGGCGGGAGGGTTACCGGCTTAAAGCCTGACAGATGGCCGCCATTAGCTTAACGAACCGTCCGGAGCACCGAAGCCACTTGCCACCGCTCTCCACAGACAGCGCACGATATAGTTCAACTCGGTCGATATTATAGTTAACAAATATTTTCTCTTATTTCACAGATAAAAAATAACACAATATGGAAGAGGATCCGGATATTGATATAGAAGAGAACACCCTCATGTATCCCAGAATTGAAAATATATATTCAGATGTAAATATTAAAACTGAACCTATAGATGTTGATGATGGTGAGTCAGTCTGTCTATTGAAATGCGTGTCTATTGTTTTAATTGCTCTCGGTAATCATCGTGCTGTTATAGTGTTAAACGTTTTTAAATTAATTTACATTTACATTCTATATATAGTCTTTTATTAGTCCTACGACTTGCAAATATCAAAAAGAACGTTTAGCCGCCTTTTTATTTTTTAAATTCCGATCAGTGCTGCCCTCTATGTCATTCGGAGGAAATAAGGTATAGAATACAGTTCGATTTACTTGGTTTTAATGTTTCAAACAGAGTGTATGAATGTAATTTGTTTTATTTGTGTAACGCTATACAGTTATCACTATCACGACGGTGTCAAGACGCGAAAAAAGGCGAAGATTACCGAAAGTCATATTAATAAATTAGACGCGCAGTGTATTGGTGGTACCCTATTCTAAGACTTTTTTCCATAATTGGAATTAATCGGAGGGACTACTAATCTAGAATGCCAGATCCTTCGAGGCATAAGTGTAGTACTCAACCTAAAGCTGTTAGGGGAGCTTCATTCTTTAGTTGAAGTTCTAATAAACGTTTACACACTCACACCTCCGCTGTACGATACCCTGTGTTGCGGGTGGCATGGACACACACAAATATGACATCATAAACACTCGTGACCCGAGAAGAAACATTTATTTGTCGCATAAATGTCCGCCCCGGCCGGGAATCGAGCCCGGGACCCCTCGCTCGGCAGGCAGGGCCACTACCAACCAAGCTATGGGTCGTCAAATTTCCTGTTGATTAACGCAAGGGAATGGAACCTGGTGTATCTCTAGGACAGTCCAGGGCTCTGAACCCGCCAGTTTCTATGCATGTCTCGTGCAGATACCGCCATTATGTAATCCATAGTATAATATTTTTATGTGTGTTGTTCGCCACGTTACAAATCCAAGTTAGAAGCGGGGTCATTTACATAAATAATATGTCTATGTCTATGTCATTTAAAATATCTAATTCATCGCACTGGCCAAATGCGGGCCGGTAGGAGGCACACGCATGTTTTCTTCCACCGACGTTTTAAAAATTAAGAAACGTCCGAAGATTTGCCACTGGACTTCCCGTGCCGAAGACCAATGTTAAATTTTATTAATCTGTTTCAAATGTGACTGCTATTTTAAAGAAATTAATTAATAAGACAACATTAATTACATCATGATAGTATTCGTTTTTTCTTTTCATTTTAAAATTTTTAACCTCAAATTGAAATTCTAATTTCAGAATACGACACCATTGAAATTGGAGAGTCTTCCAGGGATTATTACATGCCAATACCAAACAAAATCATCCTCGGCAGTAAACCTTCTACTCTGGTCCAGTTAGAATCTAAACCGGGGCCTAGCACAGCATCAGATAACTGGGAAGACCAGGAAAATTTCTTTGAATGTGCGGAGTGCGATCTACTCTTCCCCACACAAAATGAATTGGATTCCCACAAGATGGCATCTCATTCGTTTCTCGTCGCTCGACCCATGAGCAGGACTATAAAATCCGAGAGGAGGATCTCTATATCCTCAACCAGTTCCCGGTCTTTTCTAGAGAACACTGGTCCTCCAGAAGAGACCACAAGGCGGCAGAAAGCCGTGAAGAGTACGGCGAAAAGCGCTTTGAATAAAACCTTTCCAGTGCTTCACGATGGTTTGAAGAGTAATCATGCGTATGCGGTTATAAATCCTGTAGCTATAAGTCAGAAAAAAGATACAGCTGACAAGGGAGATAGACTTCTTTGTAAGCATTGCGACATTAGGTTCCCCGATGATATAGCACTCATCAAACACACCTATGAGTTGTTGCCGGACACGAAATTTAAATGCGAACTCTGCCAAATGTCATTCGACACGCAACCCGCGTTGAGGGGTCACATGAAAAAGCATGTAAAGAGTACTATAGACCTTGTCCCGTCTAAAAATAGTGATATACTGCTACAATGTGTTTATTGCACTTGTTTTCTAATGTATCCGGGCTTCATGAGAAAACATCTCTGGAAGAACCATAAAGTGTCAGAGTTTGCCGTGAAACACGTTAAGTTTTCCGGCAAATGTGCCATTTGCTCGAAAATCGTAAGCAACCACAAGCTCTATAATAAGCATTTACTGAAATATCATCGGAAAGTGTTCACGTCCAAAACGCGATTCTACTTCGATAGCACTCCCGTGAAAATGAAATGTATGCTGTGTTTTCAAATTTTCACCTCCCGTTACACTGCATATAAGCATAAGGCTGAGAAGCATCCAGAACAAACCCAAAAGCATACATTTCACACGGTCTACGACAAGCCCATCAAGCAACTGCCTGCAAATCTACCAGCAAATCGACCTACAAGTCCACCTCACCCTGAGGCCTTGAAATCTAAACTTCAGACGTCGAAAAACTCACTCGTGGATAAGACTTACATACCAAAACATAACCTGTTTAAATGTAACAAGTGTCAGATTCACTTCGTGAGTTGTTTGGCGGCTTTCGCTCATTCGAAACGATGTTCTTTGGCTAGAGGCGATTGGAAATGCGACAAATGCCGGCGAACTTTTACCAAGGCCGAGAAATTTTTACACATGCAGCAACACCAGTTTTCCGAAAAGTTTAAAGTGCACATTGTTTGCGATAAGATTCTCAGCAAACTGCTGTGTCGATGCCCAAAGTGCGAGTTACTGTTCGACGAAATCTCATTTGCAGAGCATGTCTCCGCAGATTGCGTCCCGAAAAACGGCGTGGAATGTAAGTGCTGTGATTTGAGAATACATTTAGATTCCTACGCCAAACATAAGCGGTATCATAGTAAATATAACTTCTCGAGTAGTGATTTCATCATAATCGATTTTGTTGACGCATCGTTGCAAACTGCGTCTGTTAAGGAAGAGAAAAAAGGGCAGTATAAACAGAGGCTAGTGTTTTGTTCGATCTGCAAGTGCCACTTTTACAGAGTAAAACCGCAGGAAAACTATCACTTGCAAGGTAAGTGTGAGACGTTGAGCAAAAAGTGTTGTACCATCTGTGGCCTTACTTTCTCAAGGAAACCCTACATCAATCATATTAATTATGACCACAGAACCCTTAATTTGACATTAAGTGAGATTAGATTCGTGAGGCTCGAAGATTTAAAAGCGATGAATCCTGTGATGCCAGATTTCTTTCACTGTGAACAATGTAAAGTTCGGTTCATTTCGCCAGTAAGTAAAACTACCCACAATTGTTCGAAACAAGTATTTGTGAAGTGTTCAATGTGTTCTCTCAAGTTTGATTCAGTCACTTATGATATACATATGACATTTCATAACTACTGTCTCAAAACAGAGAACATCCAGGCCTCTTCAACTGAACTAAAACTTTACTCGTGTGTGGCCTGCAATTACGGGTTTCACAGCTACGACAGTGTTGTTGAACATTGTCAAAAACACTACACAAATACACAGGACTTGGTGACGGTGCCGTGCAAAGTTTGCAAGCTAAAATACGCTGAACCTCACAGAACTGTGCACGCCAACCGTCCTAATTTCGAAATATTAAAATTCCACTATGAGAAACTGTTGTCTGACGATTGGCTTACCGGTTTTGGTTCTACGTCGAAGGACATAGTAGAGGACATTTTGTCAAAGAGCCTCTACGGCGTTATGCGAAATGTTCGTCTCGAGTTTTTAGTGGAAGGTCCAGCTGAGAGGACTATATATAAATGCGCGCAGTGCGCAATCAACTTTGATCAGGATGCTGTTGTAGAACATACAACAGAATCCTGTTCTTCGAGTAGCCCGAGGCTCGCATGCAGCAGCTGCACAGCAGCCTTTAGAACAAAGGCCGCTAAAAGCAACCACATGAATGTACACGTCATATATGGCGATGACATTACGTTTAGAGAAATCTTGTTTAATAACGAATACGATAAGGAACTAAACGAAGTGCTCAGAACGGGTAGGCAAAAGGAATCACTCAAGTTCCGGAAGTGCCAGCAGTGCAAATTGCTCATAAAAACATCGAATTATGAGGCACACATCTCTACACATGAGAGCAAAGCCGAAATCCAACAATTTACATTCCGTCGGACCAAAAAGCGTCTTACTTATAAATTGTTCAAACCAGCAAATGCTGGTAAAAAGCTGTACACGGTATATAAATGCAAATCGTGCAATGCATCCATAATGCAGAAACCTAATATGCTGCGCCATAAATGTGGGTCGCCGGACAGGTATGAGAAATGTAAGATATGTTCTTTGTATTTTTTGGCTTGTAACATAAAACGACACGTCGAACAGCACTCTCCAAAATTTATTCCGAAGAATATTTCGGTAGAGGAGTTTGAGTTGCTGGACAACAGTGTGAAACTCGGTAAAAAACGCCGGAGATATTCATCTGACGATGACGCGTCTACAGGCGCTGATGTTAGTCTTTCTATATCAAAAACGTACGATACCAGGAAAGTTGTTGGAAGGCCATATAGTGATAATTTAAGTGAAGATAGTCAAGATAATGTCTCGGACGATGATGCTTCCATAGAAACACCTAGAACTTCAAATGCCTATGCTAAGAAGTATATTAAAAAGAGTTGCATTGAAAAAGTTGATAGTGACGATGAAACTGATACGTCTCGGAGCAAAATCGAATACAGTCCAGGAAAGAGACGGGACTTGTGTGACACGACACTTGATATGGAGAAATGGAGAATTGATATGAAAAATAAGCTCTTTCAGTGTGAAAAATGCTATATATGTTTCTCGCATAAACAACTATTGGTGAACCATATATCGGAATGCGAGAACAGCAGCTTGTCTGAGACTCCATTAATTTGTGACCAATGTGACATAGTCTTCCATCCATCGTTGATGTCATTCCATGAAAAGTTGCACGAACTGGTCAGACAAAACCCGATCGAAAATTATATTTACTTGATCAATATATCCACTAATGGACTTAACACTAATAATGATCAGCGATGGTTATATAAATGCCAGCCTTGTGACGTCCACTATCTTAACGTTAGGTCCTTAGAGAGACATTTTAGTTACAATCATGTATTGTCAGATTGTGTCAGGTGTGAAATTTGTAACTTGCAATTCACTAAGAAAAGTCGCACAAGACACGTGAGGATTCAGCATGAAGAAGGTGATTGGTCCAAAGATGATTTACATTTAGAAATAGCACATAGAAAAATTGTCGGTATAGGTGAAATTCATCTCACAACTTACGTAAAATTAAAATCTCATAATGAGGAAAGTAGTAGAGAGATTGAGGAAATCGCCGAGAATAAAGTTAAGTCAACTGATGGTACAGTAGAAATAGAAGATGAAAAAGAAATCGAAAATAACATCTCAAAAGACGAAAGTAAAAAACTTGATCATAATCTATATAAATGTATCAATTGTTCTAAACATTACTTAACTAAACTTTCATTACTAGACCATATTATGGAGGCAAGTCATGAGCTGAAGGGTCTCCAGTGTGACCTTTGCGGTTTGCTATTCGAAAAACGTGCGTTAGTAATTCACAAATCCATGCAACATGAAGAACTTAAACTTGGTCGTGAAGATTTTGTTATAATTACCCTGACTCAAAATGATGAAACTGTTGATTCTGAAGTCTTAAATGATCATCATAACCGCAGTGAGAAATCGGATAGCATAATCGAAGCTAACCCATCTTTAAAAAAAGAAAATACTGTTGATTTATCGGAAAAAATTAAAGAAATTTCAAAGCAACTGAAATCAGACGCGTCTGGACCTATAGATAATCATGTATATAAATGTGTCGAATGTTCCGTATTTTATACTAACAGACGTACGCTATTATTGCATATAGTTATTAGAAAACACCAACAGTTTGAATTTTTAAAGTGTGATATATGCGGTCTAGTATTTGGAAAGGGCTCATTACCAAAACATAAAAAAGTGCAACACGGAAAATTGAATTTGACTCGAGAAGATTTTATTATCACGGACGTTTTTGGGTCGCAACTACCTGATGATGAAAATACTAACCAAAGTAGTATTGAACACGCTTCTTCGATTGACACGGACGACCTTCCGTTAACAGGACTTGTAGATAAAACCATTGATAATAAAGAAACACTCAAAGTTGAATGTGTAAAGGAAAAACGCATAAAAATCTTTAAGTTGTATCAATGCAAAGATTGCAAAGTTTGCGTCGAAAAAACTGAGAGAAATCTTCATGTTTGTTGTTCGGATATCCAAAAGAAACATTGCATCAAATGCTGTTTATCTTTTAAAAACACGGACGTTATCCGGCACAAACGCTTACATCAAAAATATCGCGAATTATCTAGAAAAAATTTCGTACTAATCCGGTTTGGACGTCGAACGGCTAAAGATCACAAGATTTACAAGTGTGTTACTTGTTCCACACATTTCGTGAGCTTAATCGCTTTAGAATGTCATATGAATACTTTGAACCATCAAACGAAGCGAGATTTCTGTAAAAATTGCAGGCTTTTCTTCGGCAAATATTGTCTCAGTCGCCATATCTATATTCACCACAATAAATTGAATTTAACGATTCAACAGTTGAATATAATTTACGTGTCCGAAAAGGATTTCAATCTACACAAAATAGACGGCAACAAAAGGGAAACAAACAATTTGAGCAACAGCAATAATATGTCTGAACCAGAAGTGACGCCAAATATAAATACGGTTAAGAAATTATTCAAATGTGTTGAATGTGATGTTTATTTCCTAACAAGAGCTTCGTATTACCACCACATTTATAAGCATAGGAAACTGGACGCGACTGAATACATCGACTGCAATATATGCGAATTCCAGTTTTTAACCGAATCCCTTGGCGTGCATATGAAGTCTCATAAAGACAAAAGTTTTTGTCTCGATAAATTACTTATAGAAGAATATCAACCAAACAACGCAGACTCTCCGAAAATCGAGTTCTACTTTGCTAAAGACAATCTTAACTCGAAACTCGTCAGCACCACCACACCTTTTGATAACGACGATGAAAATATTTTAAGCCACACAGATGAACAGTTGAGTGTAATCGATTCTACGAGTGATGAGTTGCCTAAGACGAGGACAGGCGAAATCGATGTAGAAGCTAATCCATATTCGCTCAATAGTAACTCTAGTCGTGATGAAAGCACTCTAAATCCTATTGTGCAATTGTCAAATTCAGATGTTTGTATCAACTTAACCGATTAACCAATCAAACAAGAATTTCGCTCATAAATACAGTTACACGCTTTTTATGGTCGAGAAGAATGCTAGATTTTGAGTTTAGCGTGAAATATCTTCAGGCGGCCCTCATCCTAATAACGGCGAGATGTCTGACAGTCAGATAACGACCAATGTCAATTTCAAATGTACTGTTTGGTCTCCTAAAAGTGGACACTTTGAAACCTTTTTGTCTTTGAAACAACATATTTCGCTATCTCAAAGTGAGGTCACAAGAAATTTTTCATCAATTTTAACAGTCTTACTTTTCTCGGGTACAAATTATGATGACCAAAGGCTAAGTCGAGCAGTTTTATTTAAAAATGTGTTGTACATGCGACAGACTCGTATTTCCTACTCGACTGCATCAAATATTTCAAAGTGATACGTTTTGGGTCTACTATGGAATTAAAGAAGAGATGACAATTATAGTGTAGTGTTAGCTTGTAACTAGACTTAGTGTACTAGGAAATCGTATTTCGTGTCCTCTAAACCACCGATAGGAATATTACAAGGTCGATGGGCTTAATATTTATCACGAAATTGCCTAGGCTTCCACAAACCTGACTATTAATGATAGACTTGCGTAGAACAGGGACAAATCTCTATTACGTATTACCCGTCCTTCCCGATGGTCCATCACTACAAAGAAGCAATATAAAGCTTTAATAGCGTTCCATTTTCAAAATTCATTCATTCATTGACTAATTCACAATAATAATAATTCACTACAGCTAGTCAGTCACCGGCAAATAATCTGTTGACAGACAGAGAAGAAAATAGTATTGAAATGTTGTCTGTCTGTACGTTAGGTTTATCTTTGCTTTTTTCTTGTTCTACGCAAACGTTTTGTAAGTGATTGTACTTTTAATAAAAGTTTAATATGAAAACGATGATTGTATAAAAGAGTAATTTTTCGATATATTTTTGATTTAATTGTTAAAGTAATTAAGTGAGTTTTTTGTATACCCGCTGATTTCTCGGGTTCGTCTTGTGTTCTCGAACCAACGGTCAGTTCACTGTTTCTTTGTGAAACAACACGATAACCATAAATAGCTATTAGAAGCTACATTAATGCTTTTCACTTTTATTATTTAAACTATATAACATTATTACAATCTCCAATTGCATTTTGATCAAAGTAACTACTCACGACTATCCTCGTGCTTCTTCCTTCGCTTTCGGGATTCGGAAGTATGAAGTTAGTCGAGAGTTTATTCGTGTAAAAGACTATTTCAATCAAAGTTGATGCAAAGTATCTAATTTCCTTCAAACACTACATATATATATGTTGTCACGTGAAAAACAGAATAATACTTAATTAATACTTATATACTTATCGATATATCCGAGGAACATCGGACTCTGATATCATTTTAGATATAATTTTTTCTTTCACATTACTTACGAGGTAATGTTGCTTGGATAGACCGATAGGAATACAAATGTAGGCTTAAAATCAAAACAGCAGGTGTTCGACAACGAGTTGGTCTCCGATCAGACACGGGTGCTCAGTTTTTTGTTATCTATTGAATGCTTAAATCATCTTATCCTACTTCTGATTTTAGGAAGCATTCGACAATCTTTTTTGTAGCAACAAATCATTGCAGGGAAGATTGTGGACTTATTGATTGTTGATTATAAAGCAAGCATTTTTACTAAGTATTGTTATTTTAATTATTACATAAAAAATATGAAGTGAAGAAAGGTTTTCTAAATACCACGTAGCATACCTGATGACCTGATGGATTTGGATGGAATACGAAGGAGATCGGTCCTACAACGTGGAACATATTTTGTTTAGATCGTAGTTCTTAATAGGACTTATATCCTATATCTGTCTTACAGTCACTGATAATTTAAGTTTAATTTCACCATCGTCACTTTGTAGAATTACCTACCTGAGTAATGAGTCTAACATTAAATGTATATATTATTTCTGTCTATGTATTTCTAATTAATTGAAATGCTCGTTTGTATAATTTCGATTTTGAGGTTATATTTCCACACAAACTTCCATCGTACACGGTACCCTGACTTGTAATACATCGATGTTGATTCATTGACAGAAATGAGGGTAGATCGCTTTAAGCTAAGTAAGTACCTCGGTACCCCCAAATAATAAAAAATATGTCTTGTTACCAGTGTTATGAATAGTTTGATAATTAATGCTTTTAAATGAGTGTTGCTAGAAAGTTTAAGATATTTTTGTAAGAAAAATAAGGGTAAAAGAGATTTTTGAATAAAATCTAAAAAAAAGCTTTTTGTTATTTCATTTCTGGTCAGTTCTCAGTTCGCGGCAGTTAGCTATGTAACGCCTTCTACAACTGCATATCGGTGTTAATATTGCCTTCCGGTTCCATTGGATTGCCTTGCGGGAGCTTGAGATTACTGTTATCATAAAGATTTGCCATCTTTATTAAAAATAAAAGCTCCTTATTTACACAATACTGTTGTCAAATTAAGAGAAATGAACTATTTTATTAAGGAAACATCGAATTATCTTAAAAAAACTTTCAATTATTCAGTAAACACGGAAAAAACAAGCACGGTGTTTCGATGAACACTTCTTTTTCACCTACCTCCTGCGCCGTGCCTCCGCGCCGCCGTTTACGCCATCAGTCTACTATAGTTATACAGTATATATTAAGAATTTGAGAGAATGAACCATATTACATTTTTTAAATAAAATTTATGAATGCTTTATTTTTTTCTCACCAACGAGGTGGTAGCACGATACTGTACAACACTAGTGATGTGCACTCTTTATTATAGAAAACATTCACGGAAGCTACAAATATACACGTTACAAATATACCAAGAATCGTCTAATTCAGTGGTACATTTCAGTGGTTTAAATGTTGGGTTACGTGCACAGACAGATAAAAATTACAAATAAATATATTAAAAACTCCACATAGTTAACAAAGTATATCTACTTTAAAATATAAAAAAAATATTCACTTGAATCATATAAGTAAAGGACAATAAATAACAAAAACTTACAACTTTTTGAAAATTAGATTACCGCGTAACATCCACACCAGCACCAAGCAGAGTGTCTGCACTGTGTTCAGGAGGACGGGTATGGAAAATAAATAAAATATCCCACTTCCATCATCGTAATTTATTCCAGGATCCAAAAAGTGCGACATAAATTGTTCGGTACGACTTTCAAAACATTTTTTTTTTTCAGAGTTGATCACAAAACGTCTTCAAATTAGCTACTTAAAAATATTACAATCGTACGCTTTTAACTACTAACTTATGTTTTATGTATAAAAGACACCGTAACAGAATATCGATATTAATTTGACCACAATTTAATACGTTTCGTATAATAAGCTTCGGAAATATGCAGAAAGTTTCTACGCAAGTCGATACGCGGAAATGTATATCAACGACCAGTAACATATATAACGGCGAAGTCCGCCGGACCTCAACTCATGGAGCAACGATGAGTTTATGGTTCCGCTCTAAATAATAATTAAATAAATCAGATAACAGATTATCCTCACCGGGAACAACGTTCCAGTGTGTGTCTCAACGCGATTAAATTAAAGGTCTCTGTGAATTAATAATAAGTTTTAGTTAGTCTTCTAAACTAATATTTTTTTGATTTATCTAAGTGTATATTTAAATGTAGTTCGAATCTAATTAACTGTAGATAGTTGGCAGAAACCGTGCTAAAAGTTATTTTATTTATGGTGCATACAAAATTTCAATATAAAAAATTATACCTTATTATATAAATTGACAGCGTCATAGAAATGTACTTTGGCATTTAATCTAAAAACATTGAAAAGTCGTTTTAGCGCGAAAATGCTTTAGTGTCTATGTATTATGTATTAATGTGTATGCCTCAACTGCCATAGATAATCATGTCTATAAATAATTATTCATACAGATTACACCTACGTCACATTTTAGAATTCTTTGATTTTTAAATTAATGCTACCAACAGAATTTCTTAACTTTTGGCTATTAAGCCAACTGTCAAAACAATTGTCACAATTGATATATCAAACGTAATTACAAAAAAAAAAAATATTATTCAAGTGAGGTCAAAAGTAACCTGCAAAATTGTTTGACTTTCAAATAAATAAACAATACATTTATGCATAATATAAATTTTCTAAGCTAAGGTTAACGTGTGATTGTCAGTTTGACTTCAACATGACATGTGACATGTCATATAACATTAACATCATTATGTTAAAGACAAAGGTAATCGTCTCCTACTGCCATAATATATGACAACGTCCATGTTCCAATATTCTTTTTTTTCCCGTGATGTGAAGTTACAAAAAAGCGAAACAATTAAAATAACTAACCTACAAAATAAACGACCATTTTGGAAATTGAAATATTTTAAATTATCTTCCACACTGACCTAACACAAACAGAGATCGCATAAGTTGGTTTTATTTTTATTTTTGAGTAATTTACTAAGTGTAATCTTATTTTAAACGAAAATCATAATTTTTCAATTTAATCTTCACATTTAATGTCAATTAAAATATATCTCTCGATCATTCTTACACAGCCCATAACTGTCCCACAGCGGGGCTCGAGCGCACCCGAAGCTAATTTGTACTGAAAGATACCTAAAACCTTAGAAAAAACTAATGTACAGTAAATATTAACAAGAAATTACTATGAAATAATTGTACTATTAATAAACTATGACAATTTTTTATGACAATAATTGATTACTATATTTTTTTTTTTTGTAAAATTTAATAACTATTTTATTTCTAAGAAGCATATAACAAACAATGATTGTATATTATAAAACCATTGGTTTCCCAACTGGGCTGTGTTGAACCTTACGCTATGATATTAAAGTGTATTGATTAAATTATAATATATTAAAAAAAAAACCACACCTGACACGAATATCACAGAATAAAAAACGTGTTAATAGATTTTACTCCTAAAAATACCGAAAAGAGTATCCACAACTACGGTAGCATGAATCTTGGTGTTTAAGTCTAAAACGCGTAATCGAATACCGAGGTTAACTTTATTAATCAATGTTCGTCTGGTGTTCGAAATTCGAATTATCAAAACTGTACATAAAGTTCCATATTCAAATTATTTTTTTTACAGATAACACTAAATATTTTTAATAGCTACAGAACAATTAAAAATAGAGTACAGAGCACACAGAGACTCAACTGTTTTATCTTCGTCTATTCATACAGACTAGAGTCACAGACTAACTGTTAGATTTGAACAATTATATATAGTAGTCTATGGCCATCGGGGTAATGTCATTTTCAAATGTTAAAATAATCATCATGTGTCATTCCCACATACACGCGATTCGCGCTCTCTCTTTATCACATTAATATAGATAAATTCAACTAACACTCAAAGTTGAAAGCAATTCCGTTCTATTGAAAGAAGAAGAAAAATGTTATCACTTAGTTAAAGTTATCACATGTTCATATATTTTTCTCCAAAAACCTTTTACTATCCAGTACCTCTTAGATAACAGAAGAATTCTGCGTAGCGACAGAGACAGAACTAGAAGACAGAGACGGAACTAGAAGACAGAGACGACAATAGAATAAATGTAATATGCCATTCCGCTCGCACACGAAATATCGACTTCTGCATCACGCATGTATAGAAGTGACACAGAACATTATTTTTAGTCGCACACGTCATGTTTTCTTAATATCGAGACAATTACTTGTAGGATATACGATTTTGGATATATAAACAAATATTGGCGTCTCGTTCTATTCAACGGAATTTTACATAAGTGCGTCTCGCTCACACAGCTCCGTGACGTCTAAAGAACGCTGTATCCAAGTTACCTAATTACTTTGACCCTAAAATTACCATTCATGTTTTTTCACAAATCAATCGACAGCCATCGGCCTTTGACTGAGGTCCAACTTCGTCAGTTCGACTAAAACCGGACAAAAAAATTCATTACCACATACGCGGACCATAATATATATATATATATATATATATATATACATATATATAGCGTTGACTAATTACTACGTAAACATTGCTACGCACGCGCGGCGACCAGTGGGATGATTCGTAACAACTACCCCCATACATCTATAAGCCTATTTTTATGTGAAACAAATATCACATCAATATTATTCGTGCTCGTCACGACACGTCTCGCTGCCGCCACGGTCGGAAGCGAACTGAACCCGAGCGGCGGCCAGTTGGTGCGCTGCACCTACTTCGGACTCGGCGCGAACAACTTACGTTAATCAAGCTATGCGACTTCTATGAACATATCGAATACAAAACCTCTTATAGCATAAGTACAGATTATTAAAAGTAAAACGTTTCTATTAATGACAATCATTCAGAGTATTTTCTTTCTTTTATGGTGAAAGTTTGAGAGCCGGTGTCAGGAGAACATTAATAAGGTAACATGAGCAATTCTCAACCTTTCAATGTGCCAGAGAGGCGGTTGTTCACGATCTTGGACGTGCCAGCAAGGCCAATCCACGTCGATACACAGTCGCAGTGGCTGCTGTCAACGTGCCCTTCAAGGCACGTATGGGAAGACTTGAGTGACGCGACCGATGGCTCTGCAAAAAAAATATTTTTCATAGTTGTACGGTCAAATGTGGTATAAGCGGCTCGGTGACCAGTGCTACCTTAATGGTTTGAACGTCAGCCTCGCGGCAGACTCAAGTTCGAATACTGCACGCACCTCAAATTTTTCAAATGATATTCACATTCGGTGAAAGGAAACCTGTATGCCTAAGAGAATATAAGTGCCTTATCGGGGCGGTTACAATACTCCCCCCAATCCCATGCTGGCAGAACAGGGTGTCGTTAGGGGCGTCAGAAGCCAGCCTGCTTGGTGGTAGGGCTTCGCGTAAAGATTATATTATCAGTATTATTATTAAGTCGTTAATATCATT
>DWPT01001128.1:0-19850 GCA_018251895.1 Agathymus mariae mariae
AGTTTGCAGAATACCGATAAAAATGAAGTGAGCATAGCTGCTATATTTTCTGGTGAGCTCAAAAACGGGACAAAACGTATTTACGTGTCGCCAAAGAAAATATCGCCGATGGTTTATCAGTAGCCTGTATTGTTACAAATGGCGCACGTGCCGCCCCTGAATAAGGGTTGTTAAATATCCGATTTATACAGTGAAATTCTATTGCTTCGTTTCTCAGAAAAGGAGTAATAGAATTTAAATATTTTAGAATTAATCGAGATCGATTTGGGTAAGTAATATTGTCCGTTGGGTATGATTTGTAATTTTGTGTGTTTTTTACCTTCACTTCATAAAACGGATGTGAAAATTATGGACTTAATTACTTAAATAAATGTTTCAAAACAGACCTAGTCCCTGTATATAATCAGCCTCAAACATTTTGCAAATTCCTTGAAATTGCAATTGGGATAAATATAGATACAGTATTAACATGTTTTCTGTACATAACTCTTCAAATTACACTCAATGTCACACAAATTGCTTTACATGATTAGTATATTGTCCTCCAAACACAGAAATATGTCAAAAATCATTAGGTATTGATTAAAATAACATATGACAAGCTAATAAATATTAATCTCTGACTTTAACATCTTACCGCCATGACTGAATTTTGTATCGATTATTTATAAAATTGCCAGTTCGGTTTATCGACGTGTGTTTTCTATATATTTATGAATAGTGTTTGCCTGATTGGGGCTCTATATATTTTTAAAAATCTTCGTAGAGTTAGTTTTTTTTTTCATAATGGCAATACTTTCCCGTAATAGATGATCAATAACTAGAACTATCCTTAATTGAAACCCAGTATTAACGATAGCATTTTTCATCTCTCAATTTAGTCTGCTTTTGTATGAAAACGCATGAAAACCAGCCATATTTGATGATTACTTATGTTTGACAACGCATCAAAGAATTCATGTTATAGAGTACTACAAGTTAATATTAAAAAAATGCGATCGATAAACAGAGATAATACGTCGTTACGAAACGATACAATTATAAAAATGTAATGTAATCGATATTCAATGCACGGTAAACAAAGAAACAGTTTCAAAATAACAGGCGGTGTTATAATGGCAAAACAATTAAATCGGCAATCCATCAACAATCAAATTATAAATTATAAAATTATTTCCTGTCAAATTAACTTCAAATGGCGTTTTGTCAAAATATTTGTAATAAATAAAAGTAGTATTAAAAACAAAACGTCATAAAATGTTTTTTCCAAACAAGCAATCACTTGACTTAAAATAGATTTGTGTGGTTGTTTTTGTTTTTTTTAAGAAAATCACTACTGTTTTCGAGAACAATAAACTGGAATCATTTCATACACATATAAACAGTAAAATAAGTAATTGTTTTTTCAAGTATTACAATACAATACAATAGCGTTTTTCTGTAACTATTTAACTTGAAAAATATTGTAAAGTATGTTATCTTTGTGTATATTTACCTAAGAGAAGCGGTAAATTATAAATAAATTAATTAATGTTGTTTAAGTGACATTTTTATATTAACACTAAATACAAACATAGACATCGCACATATTCACCCATTGAACATGGGTTGAAATGAAACAAGATGTAAATAGTATGTAAAAGGGATCAGAATTTTCATAAGAGAGGTAAAGCGGTGCCTGGAGCGACTAGCCTTCGAGTCGAGATCACTTTGTAGCTTTAAACAGGTCTTTATCAGAAACACGACCAATAAGATACCGGACACCGCACCGCCGTAGAACGTAAACGCTTGCGCGACGAAAATAACAATGACGTAATGACGTTGTCAAGACATATCGTATCAAAGTTGCGAATTTCCCTCCTATTAAGGATGTGATTTAATTACTTATTCTCTACATTCATCTATTTAATTATATAACAAACGCTGTTTAAAAATCTTTAATATATTTGACAACATTTGGCAAAAATAAATATTAAATGGCAATTTTTTTATATTATTTTGCAATCTGCGACCTATTACAGGTTACATTACCTCAATATCAGGTATTATTAGGTAGGAATAAAGCTTTAATTTTTCAAGTAATAAAACTGACATTTTAAAACAATGGATTTTTTTTTACTTTCCAAGTTTTTGATATGTTAATCAAATTACTATAAAATTAAACATATCGTTATTTAACTAAGTAAGAGTGTTTCATTTACCCTCTTACAATGTTATTCATGAGCGGTATGAACCAATGCTGGGCTTAAGTGAAAAACATGGTAAGTATAGATTTTAATGTTTTAGTGTACTTGTAAGATTTAAAAATATATTTCTCTAAAATCAGCAATTGACTCACTCGTTGCTTTTGTAAATATAAAGTACAGAAATATACAAAAAAATATATATACCATAAAAAAGTTAAACTAAAATTTCATTTTGTTCATAGCGCGTCAGATACTATGGGATTGATAGAACTTTTAAGGTAATTGAAGTACCGGTACAATCCTGGTTTTTTCGTACACGAAATTGATGGTCAAATCACTAGGATATAATTGGTCCATCTTCATTGAATTATCTCTAAATATTATTTTATTTCAAGTCAAGCCCATTACGTTCTACGTGCGGAATTTCGCTAAAGACGTCACCATGAATAAGTGTACTGAAGCGAACAGAGAACATGACAGTATCATATCTGAAGGGTCTGCTTTCCTGCTTTGTACCGAGTGGACGCCAAATGAAACTTTATTGGACATTTTTCATTCGCTGGACCCTCGCGTTTCATGTAAACCTCAAAGAAATATCGCTTCAGGAAAATGATGCGAATTATTTTCATATTATCCCGTACCTATTGTGGAGATTTTCTGTAGTAATTGTTAGTCAATACTTTTTTATGGCAATAGCCGGTAAGCTAACAGATGGACCTGATGGTTAGTGGTCACTGACGCCCATGCAGGTAACACCGACGTGTTGCCAGTTTTGATGGAAGCAAAGCACTCGTACTACTATTATTTCTTATAATTATTGGCCCATTTAATATAATTAGCTCACTGTCAGCCCTGTAACCGAATTATAAGTGACCTTATCTGACTAGCCAGTTGTCTCGTGTAATCCTCGGTTTGGACAATTATTTATGTGAGAGATAAAAAAATATTTTAGAGTTCTGGGCGACTGTACTACTCACACACTATGCTCACAATGAGAGAGGAGGAGATGAGCCTGTGTGTATTAATTACAAGTATATTTACAGATTAATGCACTTAGTCCGCTCATGAATTTTTAAAAAACGTGTAATTCGTAGCTTGTATAAGAAAGACTTTATGCATAGCGTTCGTACGAGGGGTTGGAATGTTCTCCAACAAAGGAAAACGCTCGGTTTACGAAATAAAATTACTAAAACGCGGACGATTTCCGTCGTCGGACATATCAGAACGATTTCCGAAATGTGTTTACAATGAAGGCCGAGTTCGGACGCGACATATTTCATCGTTTCCAAGAAATGTCTCCCTACCAAAAAATGGACCGCCGTAAAATGATACTGTTGTCAACAAAATGTTTAACTTAATAAAATTCGCAACTTTAAAAAATTTCTCAGGAGAAGAATCTAAAAATGAATTTTGCTCACTCGGTAATGTAACGTTTTGTGCGAATGCTGTAAATTGATAATTTTCAATGTGATAGTGGTGGTGATGCGTGGTAGTGATGCATGGTGATCATGTCACGTTAGTCTTGTGATTCGAACTCAACACTCGCAAAAAAATTTAATTGCGCTCGTGTCGAGCAAATAGCAATTTTATCATATATATGAAATATGACTGTTAACGGATTTGGTTATTTTTCAATGAAGCAAGCTGCTCCAAGGAGCTTTATCTATCGATATGATGTCAACGCCGTTAGAAATAGATGAGATGTTACCAGAAGTAACAATTCCTTTGCGTGTATTTTTGGTAACATTCGTAAGACCAATGGCAACACCGACACCTTGCCGGCCAAGAAAGAAACTCCTCTTCATCTTCTTCTTTCATCTGTAACGGAAAGGAATTAAAAACATTTTATGGCTGATTGTAGAAGCGGGGCGGTAACTAGCCAGGCAAGTTACCTTATCACCATACTTATGTCAGAATATTGCTGGAAGATATTCATATTTCAGCTCAACAACTTCCATCAGGATTGTTATTCATTGTTCCATCTGTCATCACGAGGGAAGGTTGGCTCAGACTCAAGAATGGACGGAGACTCTTACGCCTTAAAAAATAAATTGTTTTAATTATGCTCAATAAAGTTGATCAGTGATCACTTTTCACTTCTGTGAGTGATAGTCCAGACGTCCACCTCCTTGTTCCGGTCACTATATAATAAAGTTATTCCCGTTCTTTCGATAAACTTCAGTTTGTCCGACGATAAATTACCCGGTCACATTCGCGGAAGTCGCTCGCTCGCCAAATATTGGCTTAACTTTGAAGAATGTTCCGCCTTTTCGTAGATAACTTGTATTTTGATCAGTAATCTCTTAAAGGTACATAAAATATTACTACATACATAAATACATAAATATAATATTAAAAGACCATTAAAAATATACAGCTTAATTGCAGTTCAAATGCTAACTAGGTACTGAAATAGTGTACTCAAAGTTTTATGTTATGAAAGGAACGTTCTTCGAGTTCCCATCAACTTTATTTTATCTGTATATGTACATCTGAGAACTATACCGTGAAAATTCATGGTAGTGATATAACCATCAATTACATAAATAAATCGTAATATCAGTAATATTGACGTAATTTTTTTTTTTTTCATGTTGTTGAATAGTGCCAAATTTTATTTTATATAATATAACATAAAACGAAAAGTTAAAGCACTCGTAACAATCCAAGCGCAGTAGGTATTGGGGTAGGTGAACACTAGTGGCATAATGTCCTAGACGCTTTCGCGCTTCCGAGGGCACGTACGTTGAGGTGTTCCTCGCTTGTTGGAGCAGACTTCGAACCGCTCTACTAACGCACGTTGGTGTAGATCGATGGACTTGGCATGGTTCTAAGCATCCTCAATTGCGTGGATAGAAGTTATCTCCTGTGTTCGTTTTATTTAATTTAGTCTATTTTCCATTTTCATATATTTTGCCATACTTAATCCCTAATAATATTATTGTTTATCTACTAACAAATACGTGTCGTTAGTGAGAATAATTTGTAAACGTTTAGAGATTTGTGAGTCTTTGTTTCATACAACCTCAAATGAGCTCATTTATTATAATAATTTGGTCAGTCTTCATATTGTCTTCAAAAGGTTCAGCTTTCTTTTACGGGGCTTGGGGTCCGTTTTTACAATAAGGTTCCAAAGTTAATACGTGGGTTACTCATTCGAACTTTTAATGGACGTGTAAAAAAGCACAGCCTATTGGTAAAAGATCGTATGGTGTAGATTAATATATTAATGACAAGGGCGCCTGGAAGTAATAGTTTTTTAACTAACTATGTAATTACCATGTGTTGTTTTAAAAGTTGTGCCGAGGAGTTTCATTCGCCGTTTCTTCTCCCCAATATTTAAGCACCTTTATCGAAACGGTAGTAGAAGCAAAACATGACGCACGTAAGTGCATTTACAGAATACCTACATGATTAAATTATTTTGAATTTAAATATTATTACTCTATATATTGAACAAAATTAAAAGTAAATCTTAACTTTCATAATCGAGATATCATTGATATACGGCAATTAAAACCAACTTGGTTGTCGGTGGTATTATGAATGTATTACCTGACGCACTTTTTAAAAAGATTATTACAAAATTACGTTCCATAACTTTCTTACGTTAATTCCTTGTGCGTGTATCAGCTATTTTTGCATTTATTATCTTATTAAACTGTTAAACTTCTGTCTGTCCTATCTTACTATCCTGTTAACAAAATAAGTTTATTTTTATATTTATTATATTTTCGAGCTTAACACTTTCATACCTGTTTACCTATGACATTCGTTCGTTACGCTGGATGTTACTTTTATTAAATATAATATAGTCATACTATATATGAAATATGAAAGTTGGTTTTTGGTTCAGAATTTTGTGTATCTGGAAAACAAATCCATTGTAAAACTTGCATGTCGCTGCAACTATTGGTGGCAGAAAACACTGGCTGTTCCTGTTATTAGTATTATATTACTGAGTATTAATATAATATTACTGAGTAGAGCTTTATTCTAAGTTCTGTTATAAGCTTTTTCATTTTAAACGTTATCAATTTGAACTGTGGATTTTGAAATATCATAAAAATTATCAATCGCAAAGCAAAACATTCAAACGGATATTTACAATATCATAAACATTACAAGTGAAATGAAGTAGTAAATTGATGGCATCAGATCGTAATGGCGTGTTTTATTTTCCGACCGCCATTAAATCGAGAGGAAACAGCCGTATCGTAGCTCACCGGCGACATTACTCAATACTTCATTAACTGCTGTTCACAATTCATTGCTTATAAATCAAAACATTGAAAAACAAGAACTCACTCATTTGGTTGTCCCGCGCCGCAGAACACTACTCAAAAATAAAAACAGAACACGCCTAACGATCTGTCTCACAACGGACGGAGCAGCGAACACGATTAATACGCAGAAGACAATTGTCAGTGTAGCATAGAAGATATCTTTTACGTGAACTAGCAAATGATAGGCTGGTCATCTGATTGTAAGTTATCTTCACTCGTGTCACGTCATCACAAAACCCAGCGATGCAATGAAGATAGAATCGATAAAGATAAGAAGGTGTTTAGCTACACGAGAAAGTATATTTCCACTAATGTGTACCAACAAGGTTACAGACTTAACACAACGCCTAGTGGTAGGTTAGCCAGCATACATAGGATATGACACCATTTTGTTACATTTTGAAAATCGGTGTAATAAAATGTAAGATTTTGCCGTAAACATAATATAGAGTAATGTGCAAAGTATAGCAAAAAAATTTATAATGAAAGAATATATTAATTTGTAGTGTTACTTCGAAGACATCAGCGATTTTAGAGAACTATTACGTTGTTAAATTCTGATCTTGAGTTCAATGTATTATTATTACGGCGTAATCGAATACAACAAAACGATAAATATTCACAACGATATCAAGTTCGTTATTTAGTAAGATAATCGCTGGTGGCTGAACGGTTCCTTTACATCCTTGCTCGTATTGCCTATTAAAAATATATCGGCAATGCTTATTGAAAATCCAATTTTGAAATAGCCAATTAGACGCGTGTCTGTATATTATTAAGAATCGTTTGTGGGCGGCACACATTATGAAATGTCACATTTATTTTTGAACAAACTATTGGAACATCAGAATAACCAAGACGAACATATTATACAAAGTAATAATGGAAAAAAAAACATTTGAAAAACTGCTAATGGAATCAATATATTTGAAATCTTTAACATTTTTCATTTACGAATCACATGCTTAGATCATTAGAAAATCCATACCTAATGTTACCATCCATACCTAAATTTGAAATTACATGAAATAAAATTCACATATCCAAAATTAAATAAATAATATTAGCAGCAACATAACGCCTTTAAATGATAGCTTTACAATTAAATGTACATTAGTAGTAATAAACCTTATATTATTTGATAGCATAAAAGGAGATTCAATTTAATATCATTTCCACGTAAACAATTTTTCTCTCGACGTTCTGACAAGTCCAGTCAAAATGTTATTATTCATTATAAAGAAATCCGGTGCGAAATTAATTTGTCAAAACTACATTCAATAATTGCAAGCGCAACGCTGGTTGAATGGCTGTATGAATAGCTTCAATGTGGCAACACCGCTCCCGTTCCTAATTCAAAATTCGAATTTCGAAATTAATGGCGGATTTGACAGGAGCGTTATTGTGAGGCTAATTTAAATCTTATCAACGCAACGATGACAGCGGCTTAATGGGATCGCCCGGTTGTTTTTAAGAAATAATCCCTTTCATTTCATTTGAGATTATTATGTTTTTTAATATTTTTTTGAGGCTACGAAACCAAACAATTTTATGACTATTGTATGGGTAAAGGTAATAAAATTTTGATTTTGGCAATTATATTGACCATCAATATTTTTTTAATAATTAAAATCGTCTTGAACTTACAAACGTTCTTCTGCACTATAAGTGAATATTTTTTTATAGATACTCAAATAGCAGGCTCGCTGGTGAATTTTAGCCTTAAATTCATTGTTATTCTTCTATTACTCATGCCAAAATCTGATCGTGGAGCAGAAAGCCTTTAACGACGCGTTACTAGTCAAGGAAGACGCATATGTCAGCTGCAAATATTGCGACCGTACTTCGTAGAAAACCAGATACATTTGAGTATTATAAACCAGGTTGATATGAACTAACCTGCCATTCAGAACTTATATATTTGAGGTAATAAATCGGTCAATCCAAGTTCATATGTCATGTCAAATTAAATTTATACCGATTAAAGAAACATTGTTATTTAAAAATATTCATACAGATCAACATATTGCGGATAGACGAGAAAAAATTACGATATTCTTTTATATTACACAATAATAAGAGATAGATACACTATCTTTGCATATATTTACTTTTGTTATTAATTGTAGATGGCGTTACTGAGGTGCAGGATTTTTGTATGAAAATTATTTAATGGTCTCCCTCTAACAATATTTTTAAATATATTTAAAAATAAAAACAACATTCTTAAGTTTACCTTTAAATCTATACTGGCCAACCTGAGTAAGGAATTTTTACGTCACCCTCAAATATTAGCTTGTTATCTAACGATAACGATCGCCACCTTATATAGGACCTCTCAAGCACGGAAGCCACATGAATTGTTTTAGTGTACAGTTTTGTCTGTGCGTACCTAGTTTTTTTTTTATTGATACGAATGCAACAAACGCAAAAACAGTCTACTTAGTGCTAGGAAGCTAAAACCATTATAGGTTTTAGAGTAGGGACCCTATAATATAGTTTTCAAGACAACTGTGGAACGAACCTCTCTCACTGGAGTACAAACACCGTTATGACATGGGCTTCGTATATGAAGCGGGTCCATCGCATTCTTCTTGACCACCAAACAAATTAACGATACTGGTTATTTATTTATTAACTTTTTCCATTCCCTTAGCATAAAATAACACGCACTGTACAGTTGTTTAACTATAAGAAAACTTTGTTGTCGTTCTTACTTATTTTGTTATTATTTACAAATAAATATCACAAACCTTTAAGCATTATACTTCAGCCCGCCATACCCAAAAATTGGCACGGCTAAAACCTAAAATTAATTGTTCTTACCACGGAGATGTCTAATCAAACGAGGGGCGACAAATTATTGTTTTACCACAAAGTACTCATGTCTAATCTAATGCGGGGTGACATTATTTTTATTCTTACCACAAAGTACCCATCTCTAAACGAAAGTGGCGCGACAAATTATTGATCGTACCATAGAGTACCTATGTCTAATCTAACGTAGGACGACAAATTATTGTTTTACCACAGAGTACAAACGTCTAATCTAATCGAGGCGACAGTCTAGTAGACGCGGCACGAAACGGTTAATGATAACCGCTCCATGTAGAGACATTAACAGCAAAAGGACCCCTGATATAGGGAGTGGAGAACCTACTTTTCAAATGGCTCTTTAATACTACAAGTGAAATACGTTAAAAATATTTCGCAGTTGATTGTAGGAGATTGATCGCCCTGTAGCTCAGAGGTAAAATTCACAAAAAATATATATATAACGAAAAATATAATACCATTGAATTGTTTCATTCTGTTAGGACTTCTTTTAAACTATAAGTTTGACATATTAATAGTGTATGGAAAGTACTTTTATTCATTATTGTTTAAAGGTATACTTATTGGATTAGTGAAATTTAATCACATTAACGACATACACACAAATGCACATGAATCGATTTAGTAAATAATACACGATGTTACAATAAATTAAATTTAAATACATTTTTGGTTCTTTATTAATTAGAAAAAATATTCATTCTGTACAAATAGCTGTAAGCTTTATCACCAAATAAAAACCGTATACGTATTTGTAAGATTTCTGAATTATAGAGATTAGAATGAAAAGGACCTATTGTAACGATGGTCCTATTTAAAACCCGTCTCTCATTGCTTTTTATAGAAGACGCATCACAGAAGATGAAGTAATTTGCTAACAGACAAGTAATTAATTTGACAGCAAAATAGAAACTAACCCGTACACCTTGTATCAGCTTACATTTTAACTCTTAATATTCAGTATATAAATATAAATTATTAACATGAGGAGAATGGACTTATAATACTGATTAAGTCTCTTACTACTACCTAATGAAATAAATAATGGACACTATATACTTTAACACCATAGAGTACTATATATTTTGGAATTCTTGTCTGTGCAGATATAACGCTAAAACCATAGATCAGCTTTAAATTGTCGTTATATCGCTGGTCAAACTGAAATGGTTTCCGTAGAATAGAAATTAAACGTTAGTACGAATAATATTTTAAAGATTCACTGCCCATAAATGTTTTGAGCGTTTTTTGTAGGTATTGCCTCATTTGAACTTGTTCTAATACATACATAAAATTCATTAAATATCAAATAATCGTTACGAGGAAGTTTGCCGAAGCAAAGTTACTGGCTACTATTTTATAAAATTAAAATTAAACATTTTTCAAAATTCCAACGATACAAATCGTAGAAGCGAAGAGTTCGTATCATAATAATGTCCAACATTGTTGAGTTGAAAACAAATCCCTTCCTATCCGATGTCTCGGCTATAATTTGCCGCAATTATGAGTTTTGTGTATAAGTCGGTCCTCGGTCGGATAATTACACGTTTGCTGGAATTTTTTAAACAACCCCTTAGCTCTTGCTGACCGTGTTTCGAGTTGAATGTTAAAACGGGAATGGCCTTTGTGATTTTTGGATACATTTATTCGATATTTGTGCATTTTGATGCAGCCTTACATTGTTGTGACAATTATTGTAATTGAGAAATTTAAACAAATTTACGCGGTCAGAATGTGAATGAGTACCTACGTACTAACTATTCCTTTTTGACGTAGTTCCCAAATGACATCATTCACTCTACTGAAAAATGTTTCGATATAAATTAAGAAACACACCGACAGTACGATGTGTTTGTAAAATTTCCTTAAAATTGTCTGTAAATAGATATCAGGTAGTTATTTGTAGAATTAATAAGATCTGATACCACTTAATATTCTCCACTTGTGATAAGTATTACCAGCAATCCTGGTAATCAAGTACCTTTAGATAAACATCTTAGATGTTTAAAAACTTCGAACTTAGTTTGTCAATAGCTCCAACCAACTCGCATTACAGCAGCTTGGTTTAGTAGGCTACCTACATCTTTTTTGTTTTTTATTTGAGAGAAAAATGAATACAAAATACAAAGAAAATATTGTTGTTTAGTTAAGACACTTATAATCGATTATTTATACTAACTAAAATTAAAAGTCATCATGATAACGACAACGAAATCCATCAGCCAATGGATGCATCAAAAATTAATTTTTCATGAAAGTGAAGAGACGGCAAAAGAATTCGGTACATCCTGTAATACAGGATGCTGTCAATAACACGACGAAATAAAATTATACTTTACTTATTAAGAAAGGCCGGATAACCAATACCAACCTTTCATGGGGTTCTGATATGTAGGTTTTTTATTAGCATTTCAACAAAACAGCAAACTATTTTGTATGGAATAGCACCAGAAAACCACAAAGGTTTATATGACATGTTTTAACTGTTAAGAAAAGACTTAGCTTATAAATATAAATTGCCATCAAAAATTAGGAATTTAGTAATAAAGAAAGAGTTAACAATAGACATTTACGTGTGAGTACTAATTAAATTAAGCACCTAATTATAACTACATCTTCTGTGCACCACGTGTGTGTACTCGTATATTTTTCACATTCAATTTTCTTTTAATGTTATCTGAATTAATTTCGTTACGTCAATAGACCCGACGGACCTGTTTTTTAATGTTAGTATATCATTGTATCTTGTTAAACGACACGCTGAATCAGCCCAAGCATCCATTAGTCTTCCAATTTGTAGAGCACTAAATATAATAGAATTTACATTTTCATAAGTTTTAAATGAGTTTATTTTGTTTTCATTTAGTAGATGTCAGTTTCATGTGCGTTCTGGGTTCAATATAGACTTTTTGTTTTCAAATTTATTGTAAGGTTCTATGAAACTAAAAATGAAGTGGATATTTTTTTCTATCCAATAAAAATTCATATATATATGTATATATATATATATCATATTTAATAATATATTATTATATAAAGTCTGTTAACAAAAACCACGTCAATGTGACACCATTACAACAACGCTCGCGCTGCGTCCATCTAATTTTGGGTAAACTAAAAAAGAATAAGTAAATTATTTTATTTTATATTTAAATATCAAATATATTAATTTATTAATAATGTATATTAAATGTCGTCATTGCTATCACTTAAGCGTGGTAGATCTGTTGAAAATAACTTGAACACCGATAAACATATACGAAAAAATTCAAACACGAAAATTGCTAAATACAAACAGAATATTGCACGTTACAGTTAGAGCGTGTTCACACTCGCTGTATTATCTTATACACCAAACACAGTTCATATAAAACAAAAGGCAAACATAAATAAACAGGTTGTCACTCATACCTCACGATGGCACTGCATGTAAAGGTTCATGCCGTCAAGATCTATCTATACTAAGGCAAACATATCACAGAACGCACAGAATGTCTTATATCACAACAAGGAAAGTTCCGGTGTACAGAGCGTATTGTGTTGCCGGCACATCGCTATCGTTTCGGCACCGCCTCGGGCAAACGCGTAGATCACAGAATCACGCGTACGGAATGTAATAATAATCGACCATCCCGCAGGCTTATCTGTAAACGACTGCAGGCGAAAAGGTTTTAGCTGGGGGCGAAACGCCGTGCGTAGCTAGAGGCTCCGCCCTAGGCGGCACCATTGGCCAAAAAGCGGCTGCGAGAGACCAACGTGCGACCCCATTGGCTACTTCTAGCCGGTGGGGGCACCGCGCCGGCTTCACGGACAATATTTTGACGTTTTTTAGCCGCGCGGTGGCATTTCTCGCGGAGAAGCGATTAATTGTAATTCTTTATGGCTATTGTAGGGTTAAGTGAGCAGTTTAACGGACTTTAGCGTGACGTCTCGTTATGTTTGTGTAGCGACGCAGTGATTTTCCCTCGTGTAACGGACGGATGCTAAAGCTAAGCATCCACTGTGCAAGTTTTGTTACACTTTTTGTCGATATTTGAACAGGCCGGCTTTGTGTCTGCGCATGAAATTCGTAACGCTCCCTTTTCAGCGGCGCACCTGTTTACAATCGAAAGGTTTTGAAGGTAAAAGGATGTATGGAATCCTTCTTTTGAAATGAATGAAGTGCAATTTTTAAGTGTATTGATACCACTCGAGTTCCAAACCTTTTCTACGCATTGTTACTATTTAGAGAAAAGTAAACATTCTCGGCGGTACAAAAACTTATTGTGTAAACATTTTGGCACTGACAATCGCTATTATTTTTTATAATTGTTTTTTTTTCTTCACCCTATAACTTTTTTAAACTTATATTGAATTTTGAATACCATTTAAAAATTTGATACAATTCAAGCAACTTTACGCTTTCAGACATAATTTAGAAGTAGATAAGTACGTAGGTATTTTCATTAATTTGGCAAAACAAGTGTCCCTTGTTTGTTTAGGTGTAAAGTTACATCATCGCAGTTCTAGTTTTGGTGTGTTTTCAATGTTTGTTGATCGCGTATTGCTTTTATTTCATTTTTCAATGCAGAGCATCTCTTCATCTCCCGTTCTTTTCCTTAGAGTAGACATTAGGTAGAGTCTGATGGTATTATGATCAATATGGTTCGATAGAAACCAAAGGTTAAAGCTGTATGAGAAGAATAGATTATAAGACGTTCTGCCTTCTCTTAAGTTCAAGTTAACCTCAGCAGTCCGCGCTCGTCGGACTGAAGGACAGGCAATATTGTCTTCTACTGGAGCTTAATTTGCAAGGTACTCGTGCAAGGTGGTAAGCTTCCATCCTAGCCGGACTGACTACCATCCATCCTCCGTCGTAAATCAACTATAACAGGTGCAACGGAGAACAAGTTAACAACGTGGTTGTCCGCTTCCTTCCTAGTGTGCAACGCACCGGTGACATTCTCAGTGTCAGAAAAAATAGCTTATTTTTCTTCCTAGATATAGTATCTAAAGCAGAAATTTTATACTCGATAAGTTGCCGGTAATCTGTATACTTAGTTTAGTGACAATAGTTTTTCATGTTTGTCATCAGTGAACCAAGATAACTCTGCTGTTCTTCGTTCAAAGGACCAGTCAGATTCGTTAGTTCCTACAGCGACTGAATATCATATATATATATATATATATATAAAGTTAAAATTCTCACTAAAACTACACGAAACGTAGAATAGACAAATATATACATATTCATGAATAAATTATGAATTATCGAAATGTATGTACTGTGATTATATTTAAAAATGTTGGTTGGAACGTAATATAGTTTTTAGAATCATTTTCAAGATTTATGAAGTACACGATGATTCAGTATGGTTTATTAAGAAAAGCCACGTTCATAAAATTTGTAAAATATTGTAAAGCTATAAAATTATTGTAACTATACTAGTATTAATCGCTTTATTGGAGATTTTCATATTTTTTATGTATATCGAAACACAGTATGTATGCGAATAAATGAACGAATAAATAGTTTGGTTAGTCAACTTTAACTACCGGCGGTGATCATACGGAACCTACCCGTGTACGATGGGACGAGGCTGTGATGGAACTACTGGCTATGCCCGGGTAAATAAACCCATCGAAGAGCCCACTGCCGGACAGCATGCGTCGATTAAAAGTAATTGACCGAATTGATTAACTTCGGGCAATGATGGAATTTGTACGGATCTCTGATTGGTTAGTAAACCCTACGGCAACGCAAACTACAGTAGCATGGTAAACTATTTTCTACGGTTTGTTAGTCGTGGTGAGAGATCTGTGACTCACCAAAGATTGCTAATGTGTTGAAGCCACTCCTACATAAACTTCCTTTACCGAACACTAGGTAATATGGAATTTATAAAGGTTATCTGAAAGATAACCCTTAGAGATAAGATTGGCTTTTAATTAAATGTAATAAAAATAAAGAAATAAATACACCCAATAAAAATATATATATTTGTAAATGGGTAGGTATGCTACATGCGTCTCAATTACAAGCAGATATTCTGGCCGTATTGGGGTGGCCTAGAATACTGTCCCCAACCTCATGTTGGTAGAACAGGGTGTCGTAAAAGGCAACAGGAGCCAGTCTGCTAGGTGGTAAGACTATTATTATTAAGTCATTAATATTATAACCGGTATTATCTTTCCGTGAAATCTGCCCGGTTAGCTACCACCCTCCTGCTTGAGTCAGCCGCCAAGCGACTCGTCCAGTAGTCTCGTTCCAGGTAGGGACTTGAGAGTCAGTACTTGATTTCTTACCTCCTTCTTATTTCCTTGCTAACAACGCATTTATAATACCTTTGGTCTTGCTGATGTGCATGGGCGACCATGCCCAGTTCCCATTTGTCGACTATTAAAATAAAAAAAATCATATCCTGCAATGGATAAACTGTTAAAATAGAAATAAAGTATGCGGTCAATACCGTGCATTGACGTCTGTAGCACCAAAGATATCAACCACTCATTGCCGGTCAAGTAGGAAGCGGGAAACGCGCATTGTATCTTTCGCTATTAAATGTTACGGTTAATAAATAAGGATGATAGCTTACCAGGTTGTTAAACACATATCCAGGTATGAATGAATGAGAACCATATTTGAGCACCACCGGGTTAAGCTGGTTTAGAGCCCAACGACCTCTAACAGAAGGATCATTGCCCGTACTTAATTGAAAGCTTGGACTGGCTGAAATGGACATGGCTGGAGAGAGCCCTTTTAATCACAAACTAAATAGAATTACTAAATTTAATAATATTGATAGGCTAAGTTAATAATATTAACGCAGGCACATTCACTGTCATGCATTTGGATTCCCTGTGTTGCTGGTGATATGGACTCACACAAAGGATATGACAAATACCCATTACCCGAAAACAAACATTTAGCTGTCACAAAAATGTCTGTCTCGATCCGGAATCGAATCCCCTCGCCCGGTAGGCCACTATAAACTGGATTATGGCATCATCAATACAGAAACAACTAATACGGAAATGAATATAAAAACGTCTGACTGTTGAAACAACGCCCGAAGGCATGCTAGAAAAAACAACCACACTTGCAGCTGTTGAGCCATTGTGTGGTCTTTCATTTCGTCTAATTTGTGAACCATATAATGTAAGATGTTCTTGAAAATTTGCGGTGAGTATTGGCAATTTTCGACTTTCATAAATTTGGATAATTACGTTACTTGCTACTGTAATGTTTGTCTGTGCATATCTTTTGATGTGGCTAATGTCGTATAATCTGGTCTGTTTGTTGGTTTGAAGGTCGATTGCTGGAACGAGAGACTTGGTCTTGACATGGTTTTTTTTTAGCTGTTGCCTTCGAGCAATTTGGGAATTTCTAGCTTCTATGTTCTATCTTCCCTACCAGTTGGCATTGGGGAAGGGTGGGGAAGGGTGAACAGAACGTCTGGACTCGTTAGTTGTAAAGGAGACCCGGCATACATTTTATTAGCAAAAGATTTCTTTTTGTTTACAAATATTGGCGGTTCGTTTGATTTGATTTGGTTTTATTTCTTGTTACGTTATTAGCTGTAAGAGAAACTGTCCAGTAATCCGATAATAATGTAATGGATAGTCGTCTGAGAGCAAAATGAGTTCTTGATGAAGAAACTAGCGTCTCCATTCTTAACTAGTTTCTTAAATCTGCAATCAGACATTTGAAAACATCACATTTCAATGTTAATTTTCTAAATATACCATGCAGACATACAGACCGATTGACAAAAAATGTGTTGTGTGAACTATAATCTACCTACAAAAAAATCGAAAAAATATTCCATGTAAAAATTCGGAACTGTAAATTTTTTATTATTAGTATTAATTAAATTAAAACAGACACTTATATTAAGCTTCAATATTTACATTTTTGACTTATCGTATTAAAAATCAACACGCAGATATGTGAGCCCAACGTAGTGCCGTACGAAACAATCGGCAGTCCGAAATTATCGAAGTGCGGTGTCACAAATTAATTCTGTGTGGAAACGTAACGTTTCCACGTTTTAACAACCCCCCGGGGTGTGAGGCATTTGGTCGGCGGCGTCAGGGATCAGTCACTGACATGAAAGTTTTGTGAACCACACAATGTAGATTTTTAGAGTTCTGCAGATACTGCACGGACCGGAATCTTTCGCATGTCTGTGCTGGATGAGAAAGTTTTAATATCATATTCATTGCAGTTTGTTGACCCAATAAGACCCATAGTGTATACTGTAAATAAACCAATTCTAATTTTGCAATGAGGGCTACTATGGGCTATAGGTATATTATATGGGGTATAAATAAATAAAATAAGATAAATAATTCAATCATGTGAATTATTTCACCTACAGGAAAGGATTTGTTATGATGATCTTTAATATTTTTAATATGCGAAGTCAATTTGGCGCCATTACTAACTTTTCCCTCTCAGTATACATATAACGCAAATTTATCAAATACATGTAAATAGTGTATGGAATATTATTTTTTTATCTTTTTATGACTTTAATATCGATTTCATAGAGTATCGAAACGAAAAATGATGCTTAAACTGAAAAATGATTTTTAGTTTAAAGGAAATTGAAATTTTGAAAAAAACAATTCTTAACCATAGGCTTTACTCCTTTCCCATAGTAAAAAAAATATATGCTGAAAGTATTGAATTTGTTCTAAAATTAGGAAACCCTGAATAAACTTACGCCACAGAAACTTATTCTGCTTGAGTTCAATAATGACTAGACCGGTTTGTTGCATATTCATTTCATATAAAACCATCGAAATATAATAATAAAAAAGTCAGTATTTTCGATAAATAATTCACGTTTATGCCACTCGAATTATATTCAGTATTTGTTACGTTCTATTAAAAGCCAGTTAATAATTTAACTTTTATTTATTTTAAACAGATATCGCCGTGTAAAAATTGTTACAGTACTTTTGTTATATAGAATGAGTTAAATGTAGTTACCTCATTGCTGGATTTGTCTACAGAGTTTGACCAACTTCAACGACCTTCAAAAGATAAAGCTGTTGATCAGTTGCTGTTGGTCAGCAAGGTAAGTGCGATTGAAATGGAGCCACTACACACTATTATTGACTCACTATTATGTTCCACTTTATTATAACTTATTACAGGGGGTAGTGATGTTGAATAGGAATGAAGTGAGTAACTTTTAATTATTTTGGGCCAACTAGAATAATGTCTGATTGGAAATAAATAATGCCTTTGTTTTGTGTACCTAATTGTTTTCCTACATGTTTAGTTTCCTATAATTCTATTGTGTGTACAAAATAAATAATTAAAACATTTACACCATTACTAGCTTATTCACCGCAAGACAAGGCGTCCTATCCTAAACGCATGTTTAATTTTTTTAAAGTTATGTTCCAAGTAAAACTTTATTGTCATTAGAAGTTAAACATCTTGAAGCAACCTACACACCTGACAGTAATGTACACGTTGTTTTTGTTTTTAATGTGTGTGAAGTCACCCAATCCGCACATGGCCAGCGTAGACTTAGTGGACCATAGCGTTTGGACCATACAGGGTGGAAGACTGGAGCCTATCAGTACAGTGATCAGATCACCGCAGATTATATTGCGAATTCAAACTGTATTTACAAATAACACGTTGCAATGCTTCGAAACTAGTAGGAAGTCATGTGATTGATCTAAAACAGGGAAGTGATTAGTAGAGGTTATATTGACATGTAAGTATTTACAACAGCAACTTGACGCCATCATTTTGTCAACTGCAGTAAAGGGTTTTAAGTTTGTTTTACGGACGAGTTTAAATATTTGTACTTTATAATATAAGAATGCCGCTTAAAGGCAAAGGCAAGATTTACAAGTCGATTATAAGACCTGAGTGGCTAAAGTGCGTGAGGAGAAACGTCTCCACTCTGCCGATGAGCGAATGTGGAGATGGATGTGTGGAGTGACGCGAGTGGATAAGGTCAGAAGATGTATATAAGGGGTAGTGTAAAAGTAGCGCCTATAATAGATGAAGTAAGAAGGAGAAGGTTGGAATGTTTCGAGCATGTGATGAGAAGCGATGAAGAGCTTATGACCAAAAAAGCGATGGATATGAATGTGGATGGATGTAAAGCGAGAGGAAGGCCCAGGGGACGATGGATGGACTATATTAGTAGAGGTATAAATGAGGTGGGAGTGGACATAAATACAACAGGATAGCGCGATGAATTAAAGGTAAAGACTTAATCAAAATTAACTAAATTAAAAATGTAATCAAACTACAAATCATCTGAACGCCATAAGTCAAAATTAAAATTTCGTTAGAGTTTATATTCATTAGGAGAGCGTCAAACGCAGGTAAGAGATAAGTTGTTTCTATCGTTGCCTCGATTCGATAAGAAATACCGTTATCGAGCTAAGGCTTCTCACGTACGACATAATTGTAGTTCGACGTACTGCTGGAGATATTATAAGGAAACCAAATTATCTAATATACCTAATGTATTTACATTTATTGTAAGCATAATTAATAAATTTAAAATCGCAATATAGGACAACG
>DWPT01001129.1:0-19849 GCA_018251895.1 Agathymus mariae mariae
ATAAGGGTAGCCAGAAAAACACTGAGTCGAGCACACTTATTTATTATTGTATTTCAACACTACAGAACTTAGCACTCCACTTGTAGATAGCACAATATAATCACCATCTGACAGCAAGCTTCTTCTTATACACTCTCAGTATTTGGCATTCTTAACCCCCTCTCAAACTTGTAGTGTGCTATTTCAAAATTATTTCCTTACAGTACATAGTTAAACTCCGGGACGGGCGAGAAGCCTGATGCCGCTTTGACCTGTCGCGCTATGCTGTGGTGGAAAGTTAAGCATGGAAACTTTATTCTGATTATTTACCCCCAAATACACATAAAAGTGCTGCCCTAAGCTAAATGGTATTGCAGGGGATTTGATTTCAGAACTCATCTGGTAAATATTATACACATAATTAAATTTTTCAAGTCAACTACAATATATTCTCTTCTCGATGCGATTGTTGTTAGTTTTCTTTGGTAGTTGTGTATCATCGTACATCTATCTGTATTAATAATAAAATTCTAACTGATCGCTTTCTGTTCATGAACGATATACGAGAAAAACATTATTACGACGGGCTTTTATTGACGCAATAGAACCCAACACAGTAGTTAGTAGAATTTTTGTCTGTTTGTCTGTGCGTTTGTTCCCGCTAATCTCAGAAACGGCGTGACCGATTTCGTTCTGGATTTCACTAAAGTATTGCAGTAAGCATCACTTTACACTTAAAGTTGTTTTATTGCAATCCATTCATACATAAAAAAGTTATGAATCAATATATGTATTTCTAATTCACAGAATCAGAAAAACTCAGAAAAATGCAGATGCTATCTTTAAGCATAAGGTAGTTTTTTCGAAGCGAGGTGAGGGCATTTGCTAGTTATTTATTAAGTATAACTATTGTATTAACCTTTAATTCTTACGGTATTTGTGAGTCAAGAGTCTGACTGCTTTCCCACCAATGAAAATGTAATGCATGGTGGCAATACTTGTTAAGACATTCATCACCTTTACCTTAACCTTTATCCAACTCCTCAAAAATAACGTATCTTTTGATACATACAAAATCTAGTCTTCTTCATCGTTGAGTAAGATACAATTTAATAGTTACCAATAAATATAAAAATATCGAAACATGAAACTCATGAATATGAAGTGCCTCAAAAGCCAATTTATAGAATGCTCAGGAGTACAACATTTTATTTCAACATTATAACTCAAAGGTAATAACGCAATTGTTTATCCCAAACGCGGTGTTGAATAACCAATATTATACCTCATTCTATTGTGATAGAACACACTAGGGCGCACGGAGTGTAATAGCCAAGTTTTGGGTAATATTAGGCTGACTATCGTGGGGGCAATAATACGTCATTACATTATTAACTTATCTTCTCACCCTTGACAACAACAATGGCTGTTGAAATATTTGATATCATTATCCGTGGATGAAAGCCTCGAAGGCAGTGGTGTTCAAACACTCGTTGAGGATCAAGCTTTATATTAATATCATACTTGTCCTAGTTAAAGGTTTCCAGAAAAGACTATAGTAATTTCATCATTTGTTCTAAATATATGGGGGTTATAAAAATGTAAAAGTATATCTTCCTTATCGGTTAAACGGGAAGCGCTTTTTTGTAACAAATCATCAAGTGTGATCACATACCGTGAAGATAATCATCTGTGTATTTGCCATTTTCATGAAAAAATCGTGCTCACGTTTACTGCTTAGTCACTTGATGTGTTCCCTTTAAAACAGTTGAACATCACTGCCCTTCAGAGTTTATTGTGCCTTGTCATGCAATGCTTTAATTCAATTCATCGGTACAACAGGTGGGGTGGTGGGTTAGCATTTTAAAAAGGAAATTATGTGATACAGCGCCGTTGTTTCGTAAAAGCGTGACTGGGATGTTATCTTTATGGCCCGCTGAGATTTTGGATAGCAATTTTTCGTAGATCCGTTACGGAGAGAATGTCTAATGGCATGGGTGTAGGTTTAGTGCCTAATTAATAACAGTACTTCATATGATAGCATTTATTACGACGGCAGTAACCAGCTGTCTTTAGTGGCGATGTTATCGTAACATTAAAAAAAAACATTATGCCATATTTACATAAGAAAAATGCTTTAAATGGATGGAAATGAAAACGTTTTTAGGGTTCCGTATACATAACACTCAGTGTTTTTCCGCGTGTAACAAGCTAGTAACAGTGCTTAGATTATGGTATTGGGGTCTAAAATGTAAGGTTAGAGCGGACGGTCAAGGTACCAGGCGTTTATAATCGTAATGCAAAATACAATGTAACTTAACTGCCGAATGCCTACTAAAACAGAAAAGTTTAACATCACAACGACAAAGTCTTTTGACACGTCGGTGATAATTCTACACGGGAAGTACTCGAGTTTATTTATTTACTATATTTTTTTCTCCGCTTTGATAATCTCGCAGTTATATAGTTTATTCATAATTAATGAGTCCGTCTAAAGTGCTTATACAAGTTTAGGCACATAGGCAATATAAATTGGCGGATATGTCAGAAGTTCATAAAAATTTGTTAATTTAAATTCGCTATTTTCATAAGGTACACAAACGCAAACCAGTTGCATAAGTAGGTTACGTTTTTTAGAATAATTGTTGAAATTTTCAGAAAACGTTTTGCTCTTCATATTGTCGGGGCAACATTTTAATTGTTCTGTGTTTGTGAAAAGAAACAAGGCTCGGAACTAGGGCACTGCTGGTCGGATCGGTTTGCGGCACAAAAGACTCCGCAAATACTAATCTAGAACTGGTATTGTCGTGTAAAGTCTTTGAATTGAAAGCATCTGCAGCTACAAGGGTAAATACGGATGATATTATTTGATACACTTGTGGTGAAGATTTTTAAACAGTTATTACGATGTTTATTTGATTTTGTGTTCAAAATCTTTTCTGACATTTGTTATTTTTTCATGGAAATGGTGAATGGAAGGCAAAAAGATATATATATATATATATGAATACTACGGGTATATTTTAAATGAGGAAAATTGCAAAAATTTGGTTTGTTTTTATCCTAAAAATGTCAGTCATATTATTGTTGCTTTCGCATCATTTCACGCCTTCACAAAGACATGCAAATCTCGTATTTTATCCAGTAGGTCATTATACTTTGCAAGCAGCCATAGTGAGTATTCGTTTAAAAAATTACGACTCAAGGATAATCCTACCAGAACGATAGATGCGCTTTATGTGAAGAGGACAGTTATGAAAAATTTAATACACCCACTTTAAGGAGCCCCAAAGAAACTCGTCATATAAACCTCTTAGCGAATAGTCGACGCTACATTTGCATAAGACGGCAGAACGGCCGATTTGAGGGCAAAAGATCGTGTCTTGCATCTAAATAACGTCTTATGTTTGCAAATATTGACTCTTGTCCGCACCCTTTCAGAGGTTCCGAGCATTATTCTCTTAATATAGGATCAGTTCGTTTAGTTACAAGCAACGTGGTTATAATAGTCCCGATTAATTCTTTAAAAAAATTGTGTAACCATGCTGTATTTTTTTTTTGCAGTTACGTTAATAAATATATTTACATTAATTATATTCTACATTTAGAGTATTTTATAAAGTTTAAATAGGTATCAATTAATTTTAATTTATCACGTTATTACGTACAGTATCAATTTTCCTTATCATTAAACATAATATGTTAAGAATAAGCATAAAAATAAATATACGAGTTAAAATTTCTAGTCATTTTAGATTTGTCAGTCATAATAAGTAAGGCAACATCTTATTTTGCAGTTGATTAAGGGTAGATTCATTAGGTATTTATCAAAACATCAATATATACTTCATAGTGTTAGAATCCTGCTGTCCAGTAGGTACTACTACCCACTAGATTTTTCTATTACTACATAAAATACGAAGTGTTTCTGCAATTTAGTTTAAATTTAGAAATAGAATAGTAATTTAGAATTTTAATTTAATTTTAGAAAATTATTTTATTTATTTGACCAACTGCATAAACCGCACTGTCCGCATTCATCACCTGGAATCCGCATTTCTCGTATGCGCCTTTATGTCTGCCGTAACACAACCTGTCCGATGACTACTCTCATGAATCAACTTCGGTCGCTCCTAATTTGTATGCAGTGCTTATGCAGTTTTGCAAATTACCTGTTGTGATTCACATGCGTGTTACTTCGTGAGTCGCGTGTCTGACGAAAGAATTATCGCCGCGGCTTTTAAGATACCATCTGAACTGTCACCATGATCTCGACAACGCGGTTTAATTCAACTAATAAAATTGTCTTCAAATATGTTGTAAAGAGAAACAATAATCAGAAAGAATGTAACATTTAAGAGACGTGGGATTAATTAAGAAAAATAATACTGTATGTTCAGAATATCGTTAATAGAAAATAAAACTACTTGACAGGTAAGTTATTAATTAATTAAAAATTAGGTAATCTTCGATTGTTATTAAGCGATTCATTTAATTTGATTGTCGTAATTATGACAGGTATTGAAGGAAAAGACATAATGCGCCGCTCCTAGATCATTGAATAAGGTTAGGCAGATCATGATGGTATTGATAGTCGTTTACTAAGTACAAGGCAGGTTTCAATGAAACGGAAATTCCTGATGAATGTGCTCTGCCTTACGACTCATGCTAACGTCAGGTATAGTAAAATGACTCACCTTGACGTTAGTATGTCTGTGGTGATATATTAAAACAATAAAGTCATAACCCAACCGCAAGAAGTTCGAGTAAGCAAATAAAGTACGGCAATAGGCGGTACGACTTTGACATACTTTTTTTCACGAAAAATGTCGTCAATGGTAACCCAATAGTGACAGTTGAACTGCATAGTTAAATCAGTCTAAAATTACAACAAATGCAATCTATGACTTTTATCTAGATATTTCTAATTCTGTTAGACTTACGAGGTTATAAAATGGCCAAGGTTGGAGAAGAAAATCTATTAAAAATAATTTCACCTTCATCTATAACCGAATTTGGAACTCCTCGTTTGTCAGGTTAACCGGTTCAAAATCATATCCATTGACTGCATGGATTGCATAACACCAGGTGAAGTTTGTATCGTGCTTGTCATATAAATACAATAAAATACCTTTATTCTTCATATAATAATATTCTGTGTATGTTACGACAGTACTAACGTATGGGAATCGTGATCGGCGCGCCCAACTTTCACACCATTCATACGTACGAGGAGAATGATGTCACTACACACTGTCACAATGATAGTGCATGCTATTGCGTGAAAGCATTTAGGGCTATTATGGGTACGATCACAAATCATTTGAATCCACAATTTACTGTTAAAATACGGCTAGGACACCGATAATTCAACCTTAAATTTACCATACCTTCCTAAGAATTCGAAACTTAAAATAGAATGTTACAATTTTTAATTAAGTAGTTTTGCCAGTATTCGTTATTTGTTATCATATCTCCAACGTCTGTCTGATAACGCCAAATCACAGTGATTCATGAGAAAGTTTAAGTGAATAAAACCAGTATGAGAAACATTTTGTATGTTGATAATAACAAGTTATAATTATTTCTGTTGCGGTTACAATTTGTGAACGTTAACATCATGTTAAAAAAAATGGAAAGCGGATATACCTACATAATTAATCGGATGCAAACATCAAGTCATTAGTACATCAAGACAATTATTCCTTTTGTGCTATTAATAAGTTTATATAGTCAAAGACGTTCGACCTTCATTAAAAGAAAACTTCAGTATTTTTATAAGAACACAATTAATGAAATTTATTCTCTGGGACCCCAACAAAAAGTTCTAATGATCATAATTTCCTCAATGAGACTAGCTTGTTCGAGGCGGAAATATCAAATCATACTAATTAAAAGTAAAACATGCCTAATAATAGTCTGTTGGCCATCATTTATGCTTGAACGATTATGACGTTTGTGTTTACCTGTATCTAAGGGGAAGGTCAAGTTTAACCGTTACGTTATATTGGGCACTACCCTTTTTGGCAAATACATTGATATAATCTCTTTACGACCTGTATCAGTGAGTAAGCTTTGACACGAATCACACAAGTCAAGAGGGAGTTTACAGTGTATTACATGTATTCCAGCTAATAGGTGAAAACGGGTGACCAAGGTGAATAACGCTCAATGAATTACGCTGCCTTAAGGTCTGAAATCTTAACGATGTTCAATATTATAGAATAGGACTATAGAAGTATTAAACTATTCTCTAAACTCTGAAAAGGTTTTTAAAATAATGTAACAGTCAGCAAACTTAATTAATTTTGTTATTAACTAAAGTATTATAAATATACATACGGACTATGACCGGATTGTTTCTTTGTAACAAGTCAACAAATGAGTAGACGAACCACCTGATGGTAACTGGTCACCCGTCGCCCATCCACATAAATAAAAACAAAGATATCTCCTACGTCCCACCAACCAAAAATGAAGCGAGGGTTGCACATTATTACTGGATCTTCGATTCTAGATTCTTCTAAAATCGACAGTGAAATGTTTTATATGTATTTCGGTGACAGTCCTGAGTAGTAGTAGTTTTTAGTACAACTCTCTTGAGTTGTAGTTAGCAAGGGCAAAATTCCGGACCACCATGCAAACACCGGCGGAATTAAACTGGGTGGTAAGACCAGCGACCTCTAACAGGAGGGATCGTTTGCCATAGTTTCTTCTATTGTTCAGCAGGGTGCACCAGGAGAGGTTTACTTCGACTGAGGGATCGATGGAGCCCCTTACACCCCAAACGGTTAATGGTTTCATCAGTAGCCTATGTTATTCTCTGTAATTGTAATCCAGATTAATAGAGTCACAATTGCTATAGTAACTGCCCCTAAAATGTATTTTTCCATGACATGGGCGCGACTGCAAAAAGTAGATGATATATTATGCATTTTCCCTCAGCCCTAATAAATAGTCGCAACAACGTATTTATCACTAGCTTCTAACTGGATTATGTCTGCAGTATTTTTGGAGGAAGTTAAGTACTGTACTGGCTCAATGGTAACCTTGTTGGTTGATCCTTGTAGGTCGGTCGTGAGAAACGAGTTCGTATCCTGAACGTAGCTATAATACTCAAAATAAAGTGTTTATTAAAAATTAATTTTAACTTTTTTCAGTGTTCCAAGGCCCATCATAAGAAGGCCTGCATTTCTTTATAATGTCTCAAAACTCTACAAAGCACTTGGTCAACGAGGCGGACTATGGCCTTAACTTCTTCCAATGCGAGAGAAGTCCCTAGCCCAGCAATGGGACGAATACAGGTTGGAATAATAACGATGAGTTACTCAGTAAGTTAAATTAAATCGCTTGTTTTTTCAGACTATCGAGTTTTAATAATCCAAGTACCGCTTTTAATTGAATGTAAATCTTTTGCTTGAAGTCTATAATATTATGATAAATGACACGGGTTATATCTATTAGTAGATTTTTTTAAACTATAATTGAACCGAGAAACAATAATACCTCTTCAGTTCAAACAACCAAGTTCTTTTTCCTCGTGCAAAAAATCTAAGAGCAGTGAACGTGAAATCTTTACTTACTTTTTAAAGCTTTCCAATGCGGTTGGTCTCGATATCCGACCGCGCAACAAAGACCATTAAAAAAAGAATTCAAACCGCAGTACAGGGCACGCGCCTCTACCGGATATTTATGAAACCAATGAAGCAGGAAGCATCTTTGTTGCTTTAATAGGTACAGGATATCAGTTATTTGTATCTGCTATATCGTGATACTAAATCAGACTATTTTTATGTTCAACTAGCAAGTGCCCTCACTACTCTTCGGAAAAACTACCTTAAACAACCGCATTTTTCTGAATGAATTCATAACTTTATCATTTATGGCCGGATTGCAATGAAACAAACGTTAAGTATTAAATGACGCTTATATTAGTGAAAACCAAAACGAAATCGGTTAAGCCGTTTCTGAGATTAGCGGGAACAAACGCACAGACAGACAAAAATTCTAACAACTTTTGTTTTGTGTCTTATTGCGTTATTAAAGGCCTCTAATAATGTTTTTTCTCATATATCGTTCATGTACAGAAAGCGATCAGAATTTTATTATTAGTATAGATATAGATTACCTGCTTTCATAAAAGTTAGTATCAGACAATAATACTACGTATAATACAATGATTTCATAATAATTTTAATGACAGTTCATCTTTTGTAGGAAGAAGCAAGATACTATGTCTACCTAATAAACCTATTTGTCAATTCTGTAAAGTTAACTATATTTTATGCTTTATTGATATATTAGCAGCAATGTATCAAATAACTTGGCACAGTGTCAAGATTAATGTGAAATCTAAAACAACCACAAAGGACGGTCACAATATACCTGGAATACAAGTTTCATTGAACAACAAACTTACAACATTATTGATAACGTGTAAAGAGACAAATACAGGTGGTATTAAAATTTAACATTTTGATATTGATAATTAAATTGAATATTCCGTACAAGGTTGTCATTAGCAAATTAAATTTAAAAATAAAAACTTATCTTTAAAATAAATGGAATCGCATTGTATAAAACTAATATAAACAAAAATAATTAGATTCATATTTGGTCTACGTAAATTGGATCGTGTTTCCCATTTTCACAAGGATCTCAAGTGGCTTTCCATTCGCTTTCGCAGGAGTACTCGAATACTTTGTCTCCTTTGCAACATCCTGAAAAATCCATCCTACCCATCTACGTATCTTCGTACCTGCTTCACCTATGCTCGTCCCTCAACTGCACCATGCAGATCTCATATTAAATCCCTTTAACCCCCCCACAAAATCTTATCCTACTTCCACCTTTCTCGGTACACGCGGTTATGTACGCGGTACACTTTGGAATTCATTAATTGCCACCAAACATCCGTCTATCAACGTCAATTTCATCGTACAAGAAAGGAGTAAGGGAATATTATTTCTCTCGAACGTAATTTTCTCTCGAACGAACGAACCCAAAACAATAGTTGTTAGAATATTTGTCTGTTTCTCTGTTTCCGCTAATCTCAGAAACGGCTTACCGATGTCATTCTGGTTTTCACTAATGTATTGCAGTAAGCATCACTTAATACTTAAAGTTTGCTTCATTGCAATCCGTCCATAAATGAAAAAGTTATCAATTGATATATCTATTTCTAATTCACAGAAATATCTTTACGCGTAAGGTATTTTTCCGAAGCGAAGCTAGGGCAATTGCTAGTATTAAATATATTGTAATAAGCACGTAAATTTGGTTCTCTCATCAACTGTCCATTCCTAATTCTGCTGGAAGAGATTTCATATAGAAATAAGCAGTTCCTTTGTACAAAATTTCCTATTTAATTTAACCGTTTGAAGTATTCAGAGTACATAAGTTATTAGATAAATAAATAAAAAATAAGTCCGCATCACCGTATGTAAATATCACGTAGCAACAGAAACCAATGCAGATGCAATAACTACAGTGAATCTTAACGTCCGGCAAAACGGGCAGTCGCAAACAGAACTGTGGGATCTCCTAACCACGAGTATATACTGATTTACAAAACCAACAAAACAATTTAACTGATCAGACCACATCTCGTCACAATCACGTTCGGAGCGTCGCCGCGTCGGAGGCGATGGGACTTGCGGTTGCGGCGAACTGTTTGCAACCGCCGCGTCCCAATTGATTTTGATCACGAAACTCTCGGCTTGCGTGTACGTGCGTCTCTGTATTCATCCCTTTTCTACTATTGCGTTGTTATCTTATATCTCAATACGAAGGTGTTTGACAGTATTAGAAAAACGCATGCAGTTAGGATTTGTATTAAAATTAGTTTTTTTTTAATGATAATGGCCGAAAAACGAGCAGACGAGCCACCTGATGGTAAGTGGTCATCGTCGCCCATTGACATCAGCAAGACGCAGGTATCATTGATGTGTTGTCGGCCAGGAAATGAGAAGAAGGTAAAAAAGAAGGTACTGGCTCTCAAGACCCCAGCCGGTACACGACGAGTCGTTTGGCGACTGACTCAAGCAGGAGGGTGGTAGCTAGCCAGGCGGGCTTCACGGAAAGATAATAATACCAATAATAATATTAACGACTTAATAATAATTTTGATAATATAATCTTCACATAAAGCCCTACTACCAAGCAGGCTGGATTCTGTCGCCTCGTACGACACCCTGTTCTGCCAGCGTGAGATTGGGTGGAGTATTCTAGGCCGCCCAAATACGTATTCAGAGTAATTAGGCTTTTTCTAAGTGATCTTTACCACTTACGATCGAGTGGGATTGTAATCAAGTATTGGCTTATAACTAAAAATATAGGATGTTATGGGCTTCGTCTATGCTTAAGTGAAAAGCCAACCTACCATGCCTGCGGTGTATCCCGCTGAGAAATGAACGAGGCTATAGTGAACTGTCCGTCATGTTGGAGATTGCTGGGCTGTGTACCACCCAGATAAATCCAAACGGTAATTGCCATGGTGGTTAGGTATTAGCCCACCTGGCTAGCTACCAGCCTTCTTTTAAAACCGTGATGTCTTTGGCGTCACTAAAGTCTCTGGGCGACGTTGACCGCTTATCATAGCTTGTCTGTCGAGTAGCTACATAAAACGTGTATTAAATAAACGCTAAACGAGTATGTGGACAATTTAACGCGATTAGGGCACTGCTGCCTTACGGCATAATCGAGGGCATAATCTATGCGTTACTAGTCAACAAGGAAGCAATCATCTTACACATTGGTTATCAAGTACAGAAACACGTAGAAACATTTGTCGTTTGATTTAAGAAGCAGCGTAGCTAGTCTGGTAGATAAGAGGTCGCACAGGGCCTGGCGACTCCTAGGATGAAATGGGTGACAATGCCTCATTGCTGTATTAGTACTCGTGGCAGCTGCTGGCCTGTACTCATTAATGGATAGAACCTGTAACATGTCGAATGTATACGTCATATCTTTTAAAGAGACTGGGAAGTTTGAAACGAATTATTGTTATGTAGTTCCATAGCTTAAATGTATGCAGAGATAAATTTCCCCTCCCAAAGAGTTCCATGCATGCCCTCATGTAAACAGTAATCTAGTACTTAAGACTCATAATAACGGATATTACAGATGAAAGGGACACTGAAAAACTTTCGTGAATATCCCTTAATAACTCTTGATGTATGCAATTTAAAATTATACATATACATAAATATATATCTTCCAAAAACCTGCTTTTTATGAAAATAACGCTAAAAATAAAATTCACGTACCCGATCGTGCAATTCATTCATTTATGAATAGGTATGGAAATATACAGAAGTGTCGAGTGTCGGCGGGTCGTGCACGAAACTGTCCGAATGATGTGTCGAATCGATATTGATCACGAACGTGTAGTTTGTCTTGTACGTGTTTCTGCTTCGCTAATTGTTGCCACCTGCGTTGTTCGCGCTTTTTTATTTGAATGTCAGCTTCCATCACCTGTGAAATAACGTGAAATTAATTCGTAATCGAGGTGAGGTCGGTTCGTCAAAATATTTTGTTAAAGGATTAAATTTCTTGGTACTTCTTGGCAAAATCGTGCGAATGTTTTGACACGCCTTGATTTTATAACACGCAAGAGTTTCCAGATAAAATTACTTTTTTGGTGATTAGATGTTTATATTACCTATATAGATACAAGTTTATTTTGGATTTTCCAATGCGATTGCCAATGCGATTAGTAGCATTCGTGTGGTCTAGCCTTTTGTTACCAATCACAAATGATGAACCAATTCAAGTGGATGGTAAAGAAAAAGGAAAAGCTTATGAAAAGCGGCATGATACATTTTTGATTATTCAGATCTATCTAGAAGTCTTAGGGGTGATTACAAACATTTATATTTGTAGATAGCAAGTTAGTAGACGTTTAGCCTGATTGGAAGTCGGAGGGCGGCATGAACACTTGTATTACTCGTATTGGCCACCAAATTATCGTGGAACAACTGATACTAAGCACCACATAAATGGCTCTGTCGAGACGTATTGTGAAGAGACAATGCCTTGACAGGCCACTGTTAATGGATTCTAGACAGTTACCTACACAAGTGAATTGAGTCTAAAATTAAGCTTCAAAATGTTTCATTTAAAGTCGATAATTAACAGATCCCGAAGTCTAACAAACAACTCTTTATTCAAAACTTTTCTGCTATGTCGGTAGTTTATTCAGTAACACCAATTTGTGATCTTAATCACTCAGAATGGTAATAGGAAAAGTATTGATGATCTTTCTATTAAGTAGCAATTGTTTGAAAAGACGTGATTAAACAATGACTAAGGTTTAATTGAGACCGATAGAAGATGAGCGATATAACATTGATATATTCATTATAACAGTCAACGGGAGAAATCAGGTCTGTCCCAACTGATTAAAAGGCTTAAAGTTTATTTAATTACAATAAAGTTAGTCAACTACCTCAATTTTAATTACTCAATTAAAATTGCATGCAACTAAACTTTAAGATAATATTATTATTGGTTTGCGTTCCATGTGATTTGTATGTGAGATAAATTAAATTAATAAATAAATACGTATTATCCTTACTGGATCCGTGTGAAAAGTAAGGTTAATTTGTATTGTTAATATTGATAATTACAATTGTTTCAGTTAAAGCGGTTAATAATCACATCCTATAACTCACTACTGGTTTTTTAAATGAAATATTAATGTTGACACAAACAGACTATAAAACTATTACGTCAGAGAGTTTGTTAAAAATGTTGACACTCCATTGGCAAAACAATGGAGGAACGGTTATTAAATACGCAATATCTCTTCACATCCATCGTTAAAGTATAAAAGTTGAGACACATCAATTGCCTACCTACACGTAACTAGTGAAGTTCAAACACACGCAACGGAAGTTTGAGCGCTGCCTGTCGAACGGGTTATTTCATTATCATAAAAACAAAGCCAGAAATTCATTGAACGATTTCTCTCAAACATTCCTTGGTACCCGACCATCTAAGTTTATATCTGTCTCATCCACTCGTAATCCTATAAATGACATCAGATAAGATAGAGAACACACGAACGGTATTGAGTAACTCCTCAATTTTTACTAAGGAACATTACTCTAGTGTTGACACCGGCAATTTCAATCCTGTAACGACCATGTAGCCTACTTGGTAGTGATCCCACTAGAGGAGCGAGGGGTCTCTAATTTTTCAAATTATGTGGGTATTACAAAGTTTTTATCACTTATCTCGGTTACGAAAAACATAATGTGGAAACCTGCATTATGAGTTATCTCCATAGTATACTCAAAAATGTGCAAAGTTTGTCAACCAGCACTGGGCAGCAAGGTGGACTATGACCTTAATCCCTCTCTTTGTGAGAAGGGAGTCGAGCCTAGCAGTGACACAATTATAGTTATAATGATGAAAACGCTGATACAACTATGTATATCTGTGAAAACATCGTTGATGTTTTACGACGCTTCCTTCAGATAATCTTAGCAACCTTAAATTTCTTGTTGTTACCAAAGAAATAATCACAATGCTAAATAAAACACCAGATTTTACATGCGTAAAAAAAATGCGCATTAACCATTTTAACTGTAAACTGTGTCATTACTTTATGTTATGTGTCGTTATGGTAACAATAATAATATTCATTTTAATCGCTCTCGCGTCGCTTAATACGATGTACGCAGTCAATGTGCCTAATACTATAACCGTCGTATCGTGGTGATCTCCGGTGACAATATACGATCAGAGACATCGAGCCGAATCTCGTCGGCGATCGCTTTGAACTGCCGAACGAATGTATTAGTACATTTAAATACGATGTACAATAAAATAATATTTTTTAACGACATTAAACATTGCATAAGTGACTTTGTGCAATAGATCTATGTAATAGATGACTACTCACCTAATATAGATTATTAATATAGATTAGACCTAATATAGATTAAAACACAATTGAAGTTTTTGTTTCATATTTAAATATATCAAATAACACAGCTGTGTATTAGAATAGGTAGAAATATCAATGTCGACTGCCAAACACATTTTTTTTGCGCTTCTTCATTGTCATCATGTTTTAGGATTTCTATGAAGTCGTCATTTTGTAAAGCTCCTACAAATATGTCTTGAATGTTGTTAGTCGACACTATTAGCTACTTTTGGTCTATTAGTTTCTTATGTCACTCTCCTTTTGTCCATTTTCTAAATTGAACAAACCGGATTTGGTTAATTTGATAGCAATGTCGTAACAGTAATTCATTTGAATAAATTTCTTTTTACTCTTAAACCTAGTTCTTTTGATTAATATTGAATTATAATATATTAAATAGAATTTGATATTGAAAAAGACAAGGAAAGCGTAAAACTAAAAGTTGAAATGAATAATAATGCATCTGTATTGTTTACTCTGTGCTCCGAACTTCGACTCACCCTCGCCCGCACAGCTGGCGCCCGAATCACCGGCACGGCGTCACGACAAAGCAAATAAACTGTTTGCTTACAGATATATTGAATTAGTTCTAGGGTATTTCCTTGTTTGCGTTCTGATTAATTAGACACACCTATTAGAGTGTGACGGGTAAAAAATGGGTTCCACTTATAAGTAGGTACTTTGTTTGTTTTTAAATGTACCATTAGGCTCTTTTAAAACTGGTGCATGTACAAGGATTACATAACTTAATAAGGCAGTAATTTCTGCATTTTCATTAGAACTTTCAAATAAGTGTTCATGAAAATTTTATCAAGGTAACAAAGTTGTGTAATGCACATAAACATTTACACTACGAAGTAAAAATATTATAAGTGTAGCTGGATCAAGATTTAGTAAGTTTTAATGATAATAATATTGGTTTCAAATAAATACTTAGATTGTTTCCGTGCTGCTTTTATTAAGTACCAGCAAACCACCCTCATTCGCTTCAGAAAAACTACGCCTTAAGCTTAGAAATAGCACCTGCATTATTTTAGAACTGTTTTATTTTGTTCTATGAATATATTTCTATATTCATTTTTATTATTTTTATTTATGCACGGATTGCAATGTTTAAATTTTTAGAAATGCTTACTGCAATCATTATTGAATACCACAACGAAATCAGTTTAGTCGTTTTTGAGATTAGCACGCACAAAAGCACAGACAAGCAGACACATCTTCTAACAGCTAACCAACATAATAGTTTTTCTCATATATTCTTCGTGTAAAGAAGTGTAAATTACAATTCTATTACACCTATGTATAGATTAAAACATGCTATGAGGATGGCAACTTGTGCAACAGAATTTCAACGACGTCCAATGCTTACATCGGTAAATGACATTCATTCGATTCGTTAAAATTCCACGCATTACTTTTGAACGCAATCCTTCTACGCTTTGTCAATAGTGAGAAGGTAAATTCAATTGTCTGTAAATGACTTAATGGCTGCTTCTATAAATATACTGTGACCGCACTAACGAATCCGGATTCATAGCGTGTGTTCAACTTATATATTTTTTTTATTAACCTAACCTAACTCGTACTTTGCTGCAGAAAAGCTACGTCTACCGCTCACGAATAGCACCCGTATTGTTTTAGGAATGGATTTTTTTAGTTGTACGAGTATGAATTAGAAACGTAGTCATTCATAATAATAACTGCAGCCAGGAAGTTAAAATTTTGTTTAGGTACAACTGATTAACAGAATGTTCCTATGTTTTGTTTCCTATCTCACAGGAATAGACCTATTTTTGGGTGAAAAGTATCCTAGATCATGATCTAGATTACAAACGCGTCGAGTATCACTCAAATTTGTTCACATGTTTTAGTGTTATGTCTGATCAGACAGACAGACACACGAAACTTAAAAAAAATACGCTTTGGCCTCCACGTCCATGACTACACGTAAGTCTGCGTACATTAAAGTTACGTTTTATATTATACGTTACATGGCAGTTATCGTGAGCAATCGGCAGACTAAAAAAGTGGGTAATCTGATTTGGAGTGGAATATCCATTAAATCAATTACTGGTGTTTATAACTTCACGAGCACTTCCGTTCATTATACGAAATGCTGATGGATATTGAAGATGTTGACCCTCGGGCGCAATAAAAATTTTCTTTTGGGCGCAAAGAAACTTAGTTTCTTATCCATAAATCTACCTTGGACCATCATGTTGTGGACTACTCCAGGCCTTCTCAATTACTATACTAGGTTCACCTAATACTAGTGCACACTAACTAGTGTACGAATACATTTGGCTGCATGCATAAAATAAATGGGGCAGTATACTCAGCCATGAAATTTGGATACCGTGAAACATTTTATGATATGTTAGCAAAGAAGTCCAAACGAACGAGCAAAATTAATTTCTATTCAATTGAAATTCTACCTTGATAATCAATCCGAACCCATCTGGTTGTTGAAATATTCATAATATGAAACAGAAAAGTATGGGATACTACTAAATTCAGAAGAGTTTGGTACTATTGTAGTTACATCCTTCGGGTGACGTTAATGACCACGGCGTAAATATGAAATCTAAATTAAATTTGATATTCATTCTTACCATGTTTATAGCAACGGAGTAAAGTCCTCGACGCGTTGCGAGCCGTGAAGGGAGCATGGAACATGGTATTCAGCTTAAAAGTTAAACACACTTCATGGTTGGCTCTAAAGTGAGGGTGGTAGCCTCACACCAGTAAATAGCCCCACTAAAACATAGAAACATAAGCGTGCACCGACTCATACTCCCGCACTAGGATTGCTCGTGTTGTTGGTGGCACGGACGTACACAAATATGACATCACAAGCTGTTACTGTCAATATCGGTCGAGGTTTGGACGCACAACGTCACCAGAAATGAATATGTCAATTTATATTGACATATTTACAGCTCGCCACGCTAGTCAAATGCGGGTTGGCAGACTTCACACAATTTTATGAACATAGAGAACTCTCATGTGTGCAGGTTTCCTAACGATGTTTTCTTTTACCGAATCAAGTGACAATTAATTTGTAACATGAAAACATAATGCTCAATTCGAATTTGAGTCTCTCATGCTGGAGTACGACGTTTAAATCACTAGGTTATCACTACTGCAACCATTTTTACAATGAGTTTATACACAGATATTGTTTTATGAATAGAATTTTTAACATTTGTTTACATGAACCTATATATTGCATTTCCTATACTATATAGTCAGCCAGTTCAAACGGTATGTAGTCACGTGTCAAAGAAAACAGACATCTTTGTTCGCTTGACGCGTTACTTAGTGCTAACCGCTCTATTTACTAAGCTTTTAGCGACCCCCGAGTGCGTTTGGTTTGAGTTACAAATATTTTGCTAAACCTTACACTGCTATTACACTATCCATAAATTAGGTGTGACTTGGTTCGAACTTCGCTAAAATAAGTGCATTCGTTCCTAAAGCCTCTTATACAATATGCGGATGAATAATTCCATACTTCAACCTTTTATTATTTAAATTTAATCTATACTTCTACAATATAAAAGGAGATACATTGTATTTTCACTTATTCCAAACTTCTCAAATGTTCCATATAGGAAAGAATAGTTAGTTCATGGAAGTAAAAATAATCTATTTTCAAATTTTGGTCCAACAGGTTAACTTGCGACACGTACCCATAAAAAGTCAGTACAAAAAATAAATTTGAGTTTTGACCATAGTCAAACTAAATATATGATTTTTACAGAAATATATGTAAGAGACTTAAAGTTTCTTATAACTTCATGTAGACATTTTTCTTTATTTATACCTATATTTAAGCTTCGTATACTGATGGCACAGTTTAACATGCCCAATGTTAGTGTAAAAGCGGCTTTACAAAATGAATAGATTCTAGGGGGTCCATGTATAGGAAGGGTCGGAGATTGTTAGGTATCCTAACTACGTATGTTTTAGCTGGCTTGACGCGTATTGATTAAAGAGGGCTCACGGAACAAAAGGTAATACAAAAAGAAAATTATAACCCTCAGTATTAAGATGAAAACCCTCTTAAACTACAAGTAGTTAGGTAGGCTGGTAAATTTAGAAGTTTTATTTATTTGGAATAATTAAAAGGAACAAAGCTTATTATTGTATTTAGAGTTCCGTACAGAAAGAACACTTTTACTAAGCAAACGCTGTCCGTTCGCCGATCGTATTTTACTTATCTGTAAATTTTTATAATGAGTATATTCTAATGACTATCTAGCAGGTTAATCTAGGGCTTCTACCAACACTATTTTACTAAGCTTGACGCATTTATTTCTATGGAAACAAATCTCAACAATGTCAACAACTGTGAATATTCTAATTACATTAATTTGAGGCTCTTGGAAATTTAATCAAAATATTTGATAGTTAACAGTAATTACAATAAATTCAATACACTCGGTTTTACATAATAATACTCCATTACTTTATTACTACATAAAAAGAATGTGAAGGATGAAAATGTTATAAACGGCCACTTTAAAAGTTATCTTTTATCAGAAATACATAAAAAAATTATCAAACACGTATTTTTTTTTCTTAAGTAACTCTTTAAATAACTATCGAAAGTGTCTACTACAATAATGCACTAATCATTTCTATATTATAATAATCAATATTTATCAAGTCACGTTTCACTGTGTTCACCTGAATTATGATATCAACTCAGTCAACAAAATGGTTCCTTCATAATTATCACCTTGGAAGAATTTTAGAGGCAAATAAACTCATTACCGGCACAGTAACCGCATGCCACCGCGCAAACAACTTGTAAAACTAAATAACTAATTTACTTTGTTACGTAGGCGTGGTAGTGTAGGCGTGACGGAAATTAAACACTAGTAGATTAATGGAGTGATAGGTTTTTATTACAAAATAAATCGTTAAAATTAAAAAACCGTGTAATATAATACACAAATCGACGTGCATTGGCTACTATGGCTTTCGTCTAAGGTGCATTTGAATGTTTGTTCTAGAAGGGCAAGTATTCGAAGTTTAAGCCGCGTACAGCTGTATAGGCAACTAATCGTAAACCAATATTTGGTTATATTAATTTTACTTATAGGCATAGTTCATCGTTCATCATCGGTTGCGAATAAAATAAATTATTTTTGGTCTGTTCTGAGTTAAGATACTACGGATCAAAGCAACCGGAATCAATGGAAGTACATATACTAGTTCAATTTATTCTGGTTGAAGAGACGTGGTTTAGTTGTAGAACCATCATGAGTCTAATGTCGCATCAGATTGTCCTTTAATTTTACAATAAAACTTTGATAATCAGAGACGGTCACGCTTAAAATCCTTTTGTAATTCTGTCGAATATCATTTGCCTCTCTTACACGATGCTATTGACAGAAATCCAAGTAAAAAGTATGACGAATCAGTGTGAGAGTCATTGGTTATAAAATATGGCCCATTGAAATAATAAAGTGGCTTATTGATAAAAAATAGTCAGCCCATAAACGCACATTATCAAGTGACTTTTATTAAAATGAAGTACCCACATGTTTTAAAATTACTTTATGGTAAAGAGACATACCGTTAAATATATGATTATCTGTGTACCATTACATCGATGAAGTATCAAAAATTAAGCAGAGGTGGTACTTTTTAAAAACTAACTTTATGATTGTCGTGAGAATGTGGACTTAATAATTTGTGGGCACAATCTATAGTCCAATAACGGACCAGCATTTGGTTTAATATTTTAATTGCTACTTTTATCGTTGCGATGTCACTAGGAATGTATTTTACTTTGTAATACATTATATTTTTAAAAACGTCTTTATTTTATTATTCTAATGTGGATATTAAACTTGTGTTTCCTTGAACTATGACCTATACAAAAATATGTTGAATTTATTTCTTTTTTAGTTCTTGAAAGTG